>JAPMOR010007446.1:27175-41523 GCA_026543865.1 Argiope aurantia
ATTTGTTTTTCCTTTTAACTTGCTTTTTATACTTTTGTATATATATACATTATCTCAGTATAAAGTAGATTTCATGATCAGAAACAAAAGACACGATAAAGAATTCATTTTACATCTTTTTTCATATACTCACAAGATACTGTCCACTTTAAACAGTTCTTGACTTTCTCTATGCATACCTTTGAAGGACGTGGCAATGGTAGAGCCCCATTTAAAGATTGCAGCTGTTAAAAAGACATTAACACTTGAAGTATTAAGAGGAATGTAAAACTGACATACAAGTTATAACTAACAAAAAGTTCTAACATGTAAGCTACGAATAGCAAAAATGTAAGCTTTGGATATCAAATTTTATATTTTATTATATCTGGTGAATTTTGAACAAGTAAACTTCTTATAATTTATGCTTGATATCATGACTATGTGTTATTTCATCCGATTGCTTTTTTTTTACATAACTTAAATATCTATGTTGAAATTACATCGTAAAATCACTTTGAAAAAGCGACAGACGTTTTTTATGACAGCACGTTAATGCAGGATACGAATGAAGACGAGTTTTTCGCTTTCCTTAGTGTCACATTCTTAATAATATTAGTGTAAATCTCTGTAAGGAATACATAATGAATATAATAGCAAGTTGGAATCATTTCCCTAAAACTTTCTCGCATAATCTCTTATAGACTTGTCAAGACAGATAGCGCCTTCCATGATATTGAAATATTAATTGTTGGCGAGAATTTAGCATTTTTAATGAATCCGTCGTGATATCCTTGGCTAATTATTTGGTGATTAATTCCTGGCATGCGTTAATGGTATGTAAAAATCAAATTTATGATCAAAATTATGAAAGTTATTTTTAGATACGTTTTTTCTCAATCGGTTGAAACCAAAATTTGACACAAAATACACTTGTAGTCAAAAATAGCACATCAAATTTCATATATTTAAGTCAATGTGTTTTTGAATTAACTCCTTTACTTAGTTTTGAAAGTTCAGACCGACAGACAACTAACCCGTTTCTGGATTTGACTCAAACTTTGACAGGTGACATTATATATGTGAAATCTGTATACCAAATTTTATCCATCTGGCTCTCTTCGTTTGATATTCTTCGTGTTAACGGACTCTCTTCGAACAGAATTTGCTCAAAATTCGACAAAAATATTCAAATTTGGTGCAAAGACAATATACCAAAATTCAATCGTCTAGCTAAAGTCGTTTTTGAGTTAGTCACAGACAGACAATTTCAGAAAAATGTGTTTTTCGATCTCAAATTTCTACAAAATCTCGAATTCAAATATTTTTAAGGTTACTATACTTTCTCTAACTACGTTTACGAAAAATAAAAAGAAGCAATATATTACTACTTCATAACACTAATAGGAGAAACCCAGGTTTATTAGTATAGTGTAATATATGCTATGTACTATTTTAGAGTATCTTAAATTTTAGATTTCTTAATTATTTATAGCATTATGCTATTCTTCGAACTTTATCAACTAAATTTTGCACAAATGTTTAAAGATGTTGTCCTTGCATAATCATTTGAAGTTCTTAAGGGCGCTTGCGCATTGTTAAAGAAAAGTTAACCAGAGATGCAGCTTAGTAAAACGGTATGTCATAAATAAAAGAATAGCCCCCACCGAGCTTCAAAATGAATTAATCTTATGAAACCGAATTAAAATACCATTAATCCAAATTAATTCTTCAAAGCTTTCAGATTGCAAATAAAAAAATTTCATTTCAAGGAAAAAAAACAAGTTCTTAACTTTGCTATGAGAGTAAATTAATAATAAAGAGTTAACTATCTAAATATAAATTGCTACTTTATAAATGAAGACATAATGTGTCTCTCCAGTTATAAATTCCAAAGGAGAACGGAAAAGTTTTGTGACTTTCTGACCTTTATTCCTCTGTAATTAAATTTTTATCAAATCTTTTCTTTTCTTTTTTCTTTCTTTTAATTAAAAATTCACATAGAAAAAATATTACAAAATCGCAGAGGGAAATCTCCAAACAAACGGAATTTAGAAAATATAACTTTTTTAATAAAGAATATAATTTCCAATAATCTGCCAATAACCAATAATTTAATAAAATTTTGATCCATCCACAAATGTCCAAGTTCAATTTTTACTCACCTTACGGTTGATGAAACTGAAATGTTAAGAAACTTGAGTTCAAGAACTCCGTAACCCTCAGCTCAAATTGGCAAATCGATAATTCCATTTTTAAAGAATGTTTTTGACTTTTCTTGAAAAGAGTCCTGAGGCGATTTTGTGCAACGTCTTCATATATCTTAAATTTTTGTCACTTAAACTAACCTTCAAAGACCGAAAAAAACTGTAATCAGATGGTGCAAGATCAGGAGATTACGGTGAGTTTTGGAGAGTGTCCCATTTCAATTCTTGGAATTTCCTTAACGTTCCTCAGTTAACGATATTTCCGTATAAAATAAATTCTGACGTCATCCAAGAAAATTGGGCAAGAGCTACCGGATGACATTTAAAAATGCAAATACATTGACATAAATAATTAATAATGATCAGGTTTACTGCATCTAAATCTAGATACTAAGAATTTATAATTATGAATTAACAAGATCGCATTTCCTGGATAAAAATATTTTTTTCATTTAATTTACCTTTTTTTTTAAATTTTAAGTGCTTTTTTTCATAATGCAATATACGAAATACTACATTGTTTTAATAATAATTTAATATTAAATGCAAATCAAAAATTCTTGATAGAAATCTACATATAAAAGACCCGATAAAAAGCGACAAAAAAAAAGGAATTAGTGATCACATTTCAGTTTGGTGAGGTGAGCGCACAATAGTAATTGTTAAATCTTCAAAAAAGCACTGATAATTATAGTTTATGATTTCATTTCATTTTTGTAAGCACATCTTTGATATTTTACCAAACAAGAGACTACTGCATTGTTTAGATCGCCATTAAAATGTTAAACCAACTTCTTTAGTAGTGCTCCAAATTTTAATCTCGAGTTACATCCGCGAAGCCTTTATGCTGGATTATGCCTGCCTTTGTACTTGGATGTTGATTTCCTTCTGCTTCAGTGACATGAAAGTAACATAAACGTTATTTGATGCTGATGAAGCAGTTTTCTGATAATGAAAACCATAATGAAGTATGTATTATGACTTAATGCAGCATGATATTGGAAATTTTATTTCTTTTTGGAATAACTGATACAACTCTTGTTGAATACAAAGAATAATTAATATCTTTAAAAACCTAAAAGATTCTTTTTATAATAAATATTTATAGCAAATGTGTAAATAGCTCATTCACACTGTTTTTGAAAATAAAAAAGATTATATCTTCCGCTGCAGGGTTGAAATCACTTTGATAAAGAGATTCTTGATTATTTTCAAGGTGGCACATAATGATCTTTAAAAAAAGTGAGAGAGAGATTTAAAATCCCGTGAATGCTTCGAAACACAACATGCACTCCATTAAACAGACTTTTAATTTATAGTAAATGTACGAGTAAAAACATTAAAAATATTCGACGGAACTTAATTGATACCCTTATACTAGTTGTCTTCTAATATTTAACAATATTAGAAAAGATAAAATTTATGCTTAAATGATGAAATATAGAATTTCTAAAACGTAAAAGAAGATAATATTTTTCGCAAAGATGTGATATAACTTGAATGTTAATTTTTTTAAAAAAAAATTAAATCACATTGCTTTCTATGAGTAATTTTTAAGTTTAAAACATTTTATATTTCGTGCTAATTAGCTTTTAAAAACTTATTTGTTATTAGTATATTTCTGAATTGTTTAATTTCGATAAAAAATTCTATACTCTATAAATTTGAAACATAAATCTGTTTGAAAATAATTCAATTGCTAATTTATTCTTTCAATAAGATACAAGATACCTAAATTGTTTAGAAAATGTTGTTCTGTTAATTCAGTAAGATTCACTCTTATCAAAAACTTCTCTGCAATTTAGATCAAATAACCCATCTTGTCCTATTTCTTCAAGAATTAAACTTCACTGGAATAATTCAGCTTTATTTTAAAATAAAATATATCAACAGGGAAAAAAGTTCTAAATATAAAATTTTTCTATTAAAATATTGTTTATTTTACAAAAAACGTTATATAGAATTTTTTTTCAATGGCGAATAAAAAGACTTAGCCGTTAAAATTATAAAAAGTCATAAAATAATCTTTTAAGCTCCTCAAGAAAGTTCTAAACATATTGTCCAATTATGATATTTTTGGTTATCAAAAATCAATGGACAGGATTATTAATATCCCAAAATAGCAAGTAGTGAAAAGCATTACACTCAGTTGGGCAAAAGAAACATAATTGAGTTACCTTCTAGTTTTAAAGTAATACTAGGGCTATTTGGGGGCGGACAACATAATTTTTAACCTCTGCCAGATAACGAGGACGACACCCGACCTGAGGCCAAACTTCGCCCCATTAGGGTGACTTTTGGTTTCCATGGACTTAACATGCACCAGACCCAGGACAGTTGTTATTTCATCGGTTTCATTACCTGAAACCCTCCGCTTCCAAAGCCGAGGTCTTACTACCAGGTCACCACCGCCCACAAATAAAGTTAAAACCAACCAGAGATGTTTAAGAAAGTTTTAAATATGTAGTGTTCTTATTATATTGTTCTTTGTTATCGAAAATAGGATTACAAAGGATTTTGTAATATAAATATTACTCTTAAGTATCGTTTCACGAAAAAAAAATATTCTTCTCGATATAGAAAAAAAACATAAATAATTTTGAGTGAATTCTAAAAAATGTCAAATATCTATTCTTCCGTTTGTCATTATATAGAATTTAGCATTATATACATTTTTTAAACAGCATGCTGGAGTACATTGTTATCTAGAGTTATGCATTCATTCTACAGTAATCAGTTAAAACATCAGAATTTGAAATATCGGAACAAATTTAAACAAAAGATTTCCAGCAAGATATTTAAAGCTCGCGTTTTTATTTCGTTCTAAAATCAATATTCGATTTGCAAGTTTTTTGAAGTGCCTAAGATAGACATGTGCTGTCTATCTTAGGCCAAAAGTTCAACAGTGGAATGAATTAAAATTCAGAATCTTCAACATGAGAGTAAAATTTTAATAACTGTCTATATAATTTAGAGAGTAAATACATTAAATCATCGACATAATTTTTTTATAAATTATTATTCAAATTTAATCATGCATACATATACTTCTTATTTGAAATTGTATTTTCTGTTAAAGGACATTTAATGCAGCTTGTTAAAATTTTAACAGGCACACAGATTCCTGATCTTAACGATTGCTGAAATAATAATCTAAAAGGCATTCTGTATGCCTCAAAGAGGTAACATACTACTAGTAACCCGATACTCCCCTTTTACTGCAAACCACCACTGAGTGCAGAGGATTTCACAAATGAGTAAAGATGGTCCTGTCTGTGGATGCAGCAGCCACTAATTGATTGAAAGGAATTCTCTCTGAGGTGACAAGAGTGATTGATTAATCTATTATGTTCTATGTTATCTCTCAAAGCTGGATTTCACCATCTACTTGGAATATAATGAATTCTCAGTCAATTCTCTACGATGTTAAAACTCTAGAAAATAGCTTTAACAGCTTAAAGATATAACTGAAATGTCAGTGATGGCAGAGACTACAAATGTTATCATATCGAAATCTAACTGGGATGTTTTTATTGGTACATTTAAGTTTTATATATATATATAATGTATTTTTTTAATCAGTGTACATTTTCTACAAAATACGTCTATATCATATATCAAATCGTGCCCCTGAGTATCAATTAATACATGCATTTATGAAAATTCATCAATAAAATCAATTCATTGAAGTAATGAAATTTCTATCGTTATCATCCTAATATATCTATTATATTTTAATTTCATGCTCTTTTTTCACAATATAATAATTTTTATTTTCATATAAGTTTTTCATAAGTTAACAAAGGTGAGATCGTCCTTTATATGTATAAAATGCGTGTCCTTATTATTGTTTGATTATCGTGTTACCCGAATAAAGGTAGTGCAGTATTCATACCTCTTCAGCAATGTAAAGAGGACATATTGAATTAATTTATTTATATACAGATTTTATAGTGGCCAGCAAAATAAAGGAAAATACAAAATTTGATTGTGTTCCTAGAGTAAATACATTGGAGTATTTAATAGAATAAACACAGTAGATCTGATCTAGTGTTGGAGATGCATAATGTTTATGATATAAATTTAAAAAGTATCTCCTCTATCTCAATTCTGACAAGGAAATGAATTTGAATACTTCTATTCATTCTACGAAGTATCCACAGAGATCATTCATTGTTACTTTGAGTTAGATCCACAAAGATTATTTATAGTTACTTAGTTAGCTACTTAGCTATATTGAAGTCCCGTTAAAGGCAACACTAGGTCTATTTTGAGACGGACCTCGTAATTTTGAACTTCGGTCAGATGACGAAAACGACACCCGAGCTGACACTTCCCTCTGACCACACCACACCAACGGGAGGACGTTTGGCCCTGACGGATTTATTGTGCAACAAACCCCTTTACACGTCGGTTCTTCGGTAGAATGGAGTCTCGAACTGAAATCCAATGGCTCACAAGCCGAGACCTTACCACCAGACCACCACGGCCCTTTATAGTTCCTTCATAATTACTAATGGGATTTCAATAATATTTTGGTCATCTACTTTAAATCCGCTGGTTCGTTTTAGCAGCTGGTCTCCTCTGAATGTTTCATTTCTGGCTATAAGAAAATGTTCACTGATTTTATTCTTTTTTCTTAAGTTCTATAGCAAATATTGCCAAATATTGCATCCAGTAAGAAATCCAGTACATTTGATCATGTTTTGGAGATTCATAAGGCTTATGTTATAAAAAAAATAGCACAGATGACTATTTGAAAAGTGTCTCTTCCATCTCAATGTTGACAAAAATAAATAGAATGAAATACTTCTAGTCATTCCATGTAATGTCCATAAAGATGATTCATAATTACTTTCAATAGTGTACGCAATCATTTAATAATATTTGATCATCTGCTTTAATACCGTTGGTTCATTTTAACAGCTATCCTTCACTAACTGCTTCATTTCTGCCTATAAGAATATGTTCACTTATTTTGTTCTAAAGTTCCATAGCAAATATTGCCTTCCTTTCTTTGTATTAGCAATCAATTTTTGCTGGAGTGCAGACACCTAAATAACCATCGCATGAATTATGCATCTTTAGTTCTCGTAAAAGGACTACCTTTTTCTGCATTTCCCCTAATTTCTTCTTGTTTAATTTTTTTGTATTTCAATTATTCAAATCATCAATAATCTTACCCTTTTAAGCTAATTTTTGCCTGATTAAAATTTTAAATCCCATACAAAAATGGTTCCTTATACGATAATCCTTGTAAAAGTAGATTTATTCAATGGAGAATAAAACCTGATCTCTGGGATGTATATTTCTATTCGGACTGAAAGAAATAAAGCTAACCAAATTTTAAAATAAAGTTTAATTTTAAGCGAAAATGTACCGCTAAAGCACTATTTATCCAATGAAATCAATGTTTCTGAGGAAGTGATATTAAAAATAATTTACTTTATATGAAGTTTCCTGGAAGTATTTTAAATTTTTTATACAGTCGAAAATAGCCGACTGTGGAAGCTTGTGTACTTTCAAATGGATGAGAGTAATAAACATACCTTAAAATAAAAAAGAAACTTTTAAGAAGATCGCTTACAATCTGAAATTCTTGAAAAATTATCTTTAGAGAAATTCTGAGACAAACATTTCGGGAAAATATCTCTTTAAAAATCATTCCTCATAGAAAAGCAGCACCACGAGTAAATGCAATCAACGTCAGAATATTTAACACAGAATTTCGGACAATTTGAAAAATAATTTATATTTTCAATATCTCAATACGCATGAAAATGAATATAAAAGCGTCTGAAATAAATATTTTATCAGGGATGTTTACATTTCCATTAAAAATAAGTTCTGTATAAAATATATTAAGTTTTCAAAAATATAAGTTATTTATGGGATGATGTTCAAAAGAGTACTTTCTTTGAACTATAAATTTTCAATTGATTTTATTCAACATTTCTCAAAATTGAGGATCTCAAACAATCCCCAATAATTTGAATAACCTTTCATATATTGCAAAACAGTTGGCGAAAGCAGATAAATGTTTTCATAGAAAAGTAAGCAAAAAATATATAACAATAGGAATATTTGCAAAATTTTCAAACCCTAATGTATAGTTTATGCCAAAGTTTAATAAAAAAAATGTTTCCAGTGATGTTTAACTTTCAAAATATTATATACTTACATCTTTTCAAAATATTTGCTACTAAAATATGATTCTAATTCATCTACTGTTCTATAAAATGAAAGATGATACAAAAATATTCAAAAATAAATCATGTTTGAAAAATTGCATTGATTAGGGTATGTTGAAACATTCTTCATAGCATTAATTATGAAAATATTTTAGAAATATTACTAGTTTTAAAAATATTTTAAAATTCATCCCCACGTTTGTCAAATATTAAGTGTTGATTTTTAAAATTAAATGCTACATGCAGCATAAAATGTGAATAGTTATCCGTTCGTTTCTTTTCAATGTTAGGGAAAATTGTCGATTGTATCGGTTTAAGAATTACGTGATTCTTAAATTAACATTTATGACTGACTCTTGCATAAGAAAATACAGAAACGCTTACTTTTTCAATTCATATGTGAGATCAATTACTGATTTTGTTTTGCATGTGATATCTATATATGTTAACAAAATAACGCATTTATTTTTTTCAACATTTCAAGCAAACGTAGGGAAAAAAAATGTGATTTAAGATTAAAATTGTGCAACTCAGAAATCCTCCATTTTTTTTATTATTTTCTTTAACTGGGTATGCGGATTTACAATGTATTACATAGTTCTTTATTTTTCTCTAAAGAACTTTTAACGAAAAATAGTACTATTAAGAATGCAGCACCCATCAATATCAGTAACATAGTTTTAAATGTTTTTCTGCAGGAAAGATTTTTCTGAAATGTAATATGAAAATAAATTAAAAATGATTATAAGTAAATAATAAAAAACATTCAAAGAAATAAATTAAAAATCATTTTTGATAAATTAAAATGAATTATCCTTTACATTCAAATGCATTTCTTCGGTAGTTTTCCTTTACAAATTTTGAAGCATCTGAAAAGAAGTACTTTCATAATTTCTGCAACCCCAATTCTTTACGATTCTATTTAGAGGCAGGAAAAAGAAGTTCAGATTTAAAATGAAACACGGCTAGTGTCAAGGACCTTGATATCTTAATATATATCAAATGCAGGGTTTCTAGATAAATAATGCCTTATTAATTCAGATTAAAATGTAGAAAATTTCATAGAAAACTTTTAAATAGCCATATTCACACTGAATAGAGGCCACAGAGCGCTAAAATATGATACAATTAATTAAATAATGCTTGATTCGAATTCAAAAATATACAAACAGAAGATGTTCTAATTATCAAAGTGCTTAATATCCTGATTTCCAAGAATTTCCATGCTTAAAATATTCCAGAATCCTCCGAAATCCTCAAAAATTAAATTAAAATTATATTTTTATATATATTTTAATTTAATTTTTAATTAAATTTCTATTGGTATATAGAGATATTTTAAAAAATTAAAATACAAATATATCTGTATATATTTTTAAATTAAAATTCCCTGTGTATAAGAAAATATTCAGAAATTGAAATAGCCAGAGAAATGAAATTCAGCACAAAATCTTAACGTTAAGATTGCAATTCTCTTAATAAAAAAATAAAATAAAACTTTAAACAAAATTCTTTCAAAGTGGAGTTTTGTCTTGTATGATCTGCCTACATTGTCTTGTGTTTCCATAGGCATAAATATACGGAACATCATTGAACATTTTCCTAGAAATAAAACCAGATCTCAGTTTTAAGTAATTTTTAATATTATCAGTAAATAATAAATCTTCTTGTAAGCTTGTTGAATTTAAAAATATTAATATTTTTAACATTTTCAATTATAATGATCCAAATAATAATAAATGAGAGAGACATAAAGAAAAAGTTCATTATATTCATGGTTAATTTTTAATTAATATAAAGTAAAAATTATAAAAGTGAGTAATTGCTAATTCAAATGCAGTGATTTCTTTATTAAAAATAACTTTTGTCGAATCTAAAGCGCAATGTTTTTTATTTATTAATTATTAGACTATTGAAAATTAATTAAAAAGATGTAATTTAAGTTATATAAAGAAACCATAAGAATTATTTCAGCAAAAGTTCTTTAGTACATTCTATTAGCAAAACAAAATATCGCCTTCTGAAAATCATTAACATATTATGTTATGTTTATTCAATATATAAAGAAATAAATATTTTCAGTATCAATTCAAAATCTTTGTTAACCCTATAAATAAAATCATCTGTACAAGGTAATCCTTTATTCAGGTCTTGTTTACGTTAAAACATTCTATAATTTAATGATAAGAATATTGTTACGAATCTGTAATGCTGCTTCCCAGCATAGTTTGTTCCATCAGCAGAAAGAAAGTTTTACAGTCATCTGAATGGGACAGAGTCCAGGTGGCGCGTCGGGAGTACCAGAGCTTGGCGACTAACTTGGCGACCATTTGACCACTTGGCGACCTATTTGGCGACTTCGGCGCCAAAATAGATTATACCCGAAACTTCGAGAATTTTCCCGATCCGTCCAGTAGGAACCGAGATACGCCTCGAACGTTCCTGATTGATTGAGAGGCTTCTTGCCCCGCCTCCTGAGACCTATAAAAGGGGGCTGCAGCTGCCAGAGAAATCAAGTCAGTAATCCGAGTCAGAGTCGGAGAAGTAGAAGACGGAGTAGTCGGAAGCGACGGAGTCAAGCTAGTGCTGAACTGAGCTGTGCGCTACTGTCTGCAGTAGATTCTGGTTGTATGCTGCTGTGTGTGCTGTTGTATGCGACACGTCTCGGGTGAAGATAATCGTCTTCTGTGCTGTATATAGTTGTCGCTTTTGTGCTGTCCTGTGTGTCTTCCGGTAAATAAACGTCGTTGTTTTTATTCTACTTCTGCCTGCTGATTGAGCGTTCTTTTCACCATATCACTCCCACTATCCAAACGAACCCCGGCATAAAATTTCGTAACAATATTTATTACTGATCTTTAAACTAGAATTTGTATTTAAATGGTAAACAGTCGCTGGAAACTATTTAACAAAAGAAAAATAGCACATTCCAGTCTCATTCTTTTTAATTAGAACATGTCTAAATGAATGTGAAATCTTTGCTAACAGCATAAATGAAAAATATTGTGCACGAAGTAATCGTTTATCCAAACCTCATTTATAAAAGGATTATTATTATTATTTAAAAATAAACATCTTTTCGATATATATATCGATTATTAAGGAAAGAATGGGTTATTTTAGAGCTAAGTAGTTGGCAATTGTCTGGAGATTCTTCTTCCCCAGAAGATTCCCAATTCTTCTTCCTTCCCTACAAAATAAGAAAAACTATATAAAAGAACGATTTTATCGAGGCTGAGTTTATGTAAAGATATGTTTTTTATTCAAACAATAAAGGCATTTGTTACTAATTACTAAAAGAGGAAGAATTTCTATCTTTAGTGATAAAAAAAAATTCAAAACTGAAGAAAAACTCGTTTTAAACTTCGTTCCTTTTAATTGTCGTGTGCATTCCACTTGAAATCTGTATGAAATCATGTGATAAATTAAATGTACCATCTATTCAAATGTATAAAACGCTCCTGTTTTTTTATAGAAATTTGCATAATAATTACTTACCTACAAATACTTATGTATACAGTCAATTAAATCACACTAATTTTACATTCAAAACTTTAAAAAGTTTTTCAAGAGCATTCAAATACATTGTTATCACGGATACATATTAGCGCATGTAATTAACATCCGGACTGAAAAATTGCAACTTCTATAATCATCGGGTAGCAAACGTTAGCTTTCTACAAATAACTTACAGATAAGTCCTCATTATTTTACTTGAAAATGCATCTTAAACCACTTTTTAAAAATTAAAATGAGGAAGGAAACGTAAATAAAACTAATATATTTTTTCTGCATTAAAAATTTAAAGATATAAATATTTATTGAGTAAGATTTTTGTATGCGTACAAATCTACAAAAGACATTCTTATTAAAAATATTTGATACAAAAAGAGATAACATCTTCCTTTTACAGTTACAAATTATAACCTTCGTTTTGTTGTCATTAAACTGCATGAGTTATTTCATTAACATAAAATATTTACTAAACCTGAATAAAATTAAAAGCAACTTTACAGGTTTTTAATTTTTATATCAAATATTCTTGAACTCTTGCGAATATCGATATCGATTGGAGAAAAAAGTGCAGACGCATAGCAAAAATAAAAAGCAAAACTTTGAAAATAAAATATAAATATCGGTTCTTTCCGTCTCACTCCTCTTTTTCCTCTCTCACATTCGTCAGCATTCTTCAAAGATATCAAAGAAAGTAGCTTAAACAAATGTAGCATGTATTACAGACAGCTTTGCAATTTTACACCTGAGAAGTCAAAGAACTGCAATTTCGTACAATTGCGGCTAGTTAAACGCAAAACTTTTCTAGGTCAATGAAGCTGAAATAACATGCTGGCAAATCTGAAACTTGAGACTGTACTTGTGAGATATATCAGCAAAACCTTGCAAAATGACTTGCTATAAAAACAGAATATATTAGTCAGAATTGTTATTACTTTTATGTTTGTTTTCTTAAATGTAATTACATAAATATTTGGGGAAAAAAAATAAAACATTTGTGCCTGAGGCACTCTAAAGCATAGATCATTAAACATATAGTTAATATAGCATAAACATACCTTAGAAATTAAGAATATCTACCTGAAGGTTATTCTTTGGAAAATTTAATGAACATTTCGTTTCATTATATCGAATACAGGGGACATTTTCTTAACGAAGAACTTCTGCACTGTTCGTGAACACATACCCTGTGCTGCTGTTTGCAAAAAAGAGAAGATTATAAGCAGGAAAATTCAAGAAACAGTGTTCTTGTTGTTTCTTATGGAACTTTTCATAAACGAGCCCGCTTGACGCAGTCAGCGATTTTAAGCCGAGAGAGCGTCTTTTGATTTTCAGTAGCGCCATCTAGGGACAAGAGTACGTCTTAGCTACCCATGTGTCATATTCGCTTGCACGGCCCCTTTTGAAAGAAGGGCACATTCACACATAGCGCAGAGTGAGCACAGATGAAGAACAACCATGCCCGAACCGGCACTCGAAACCTAGACGCCCAGACCACATGGAAGACGCGTACTGCCTCTATATCAGGACACATTCATTTATTCACATCGAGCCTTTCCTTATTTTTACAATTTCAGATAAGCGATTCTATATCACGGTTACGAATATTTATTCAAAAAAATAAAAAATTATTTTCTTTATAAACTACTAATTTCAAGAGAAACTAGCAGGGTTTCCGCATGATCGTTAAAATTAATTTACTCTGCTTTTCCTCGCGAGCTACTGATCGCTCACACACACGTGAACGTGTACTTTCTTGACAGGCAAGAAAAAAAGAAATATTTTCTGCATAACTTTCAAGGCAACGGGAATGAGCTGCCATCTGTGGTCAGGAAGAAAAACTAATCCTGACACATTAAAAATTAAACAAAACTTTGACAACTTCTCATTGTAACTCTAAGAAAACATATCATTAAACCTAAAGTTAAGAAATTTAGCGCATGATATACCTTATAAATTAAGAATACCCACCTAAAGGTAATTGCTCGGAAATTTTAATTAATATTTTATTTGATTAAAAATCAAGTAAAATTAAACTTTTAGCTGTAACTTATAAAAATATTATTGCATAAATTTGATTTTTAAATCATTTTTATTTATTTTTTTAATTTTAATGATACGAATTTCATTCCCATGTAACTTTTCCGAAATTTTGGCAATTTTAAAAAATATTTTTTGCATAGTTTTTAACAAAAATTTTCATTGTTGCAATAACATTCACTCGTTTTTACTCTTCCATCAAACGTTTACTCGGGTGAATTTCTGCCATTGTTGAAAACTAAATAAAAACAATTCTGCTTATTTTTAAGCAATTTATATGATGCATGAAAAAGTGATATCACATCACTTCAAAATGCAAATTTGAGATAAATTAAATATAAAATGATATTTACATCACTTCAAAATACAATTTTGAGATAAATTCAATATATACTTAAAGGATATTACATCACTTGAA
>JAPMOR010007456.1:8037-22742 GCA_026543865.1 Argiope aurantia
CTATATATGAAACCCTAGTGGCCTATCCGCTCAAACAATCGAACCAAAATGCCAGGCATGATTGTTTGAAGGTATGCGCTGGAGATCGTGATGATTTTAAACAACGCAGAGCTCACGGTAACAGTTACAGTGAGAAAATGCTGAAATTTTCGAATGGCAACGCACACGTTTTCCTTACGCAAATTGATCAGTGTATTGAAAAACCACAAAACCACAAATGGCGTTGGAACGATTAGCGTGTGACGAAAATTGCCGTCGTAAAGCATTTACAAAGAAGAGCATTATAAAGGACTAATGACAACACAACGTGGAAAGAGAAAAAAAGCTTTTATTGGAATGGAAAATTATAATTACAGGTTTTCAACGTGCCCACTTTCGCAGGCGACAACGCATTGCATTTGGGAGATTGTGGACAACAATGCCGAACGTAACATGAAAGGAGGAATCTGCATAACTTCACGTGTTATTGCATCTTGCAATTCTGACACATCTCGTGGACCAGGCGTGTACACCTTAGATTTCAAATAACCCTAGAACCAGAAATACATAGGATTGCGGTCAGAGGATCGCGATGGCCACGAAACTGCAAAGTTACGAGAGATGACTCTATCACCAAAGTGTTGTTACAGCACAGGTCGAACACATTGGACGAAGTGTGGAGGAGCCCCATCTTGCATCCATACAATCTCACTAATGACATTTCGTTGCTCCAATTCAATAATAATGTAATTCTGCAGCAGTGATTTATACCGATCACTTGTACAGAGCACGATTTCAAACCTGTGGTAATGACCTCTTCGAAGAAGTACGTACCGAGAACAAATGCGCTACCGATGACTCACCACACAGTAACTTTGGTTTCATGTAAAGGCACTGGTGCCACATCGTGAGGGTTTTTGTCAGCCCAGTGAACACAGTTCTTGTTGTTAACGTTTCCAGTTAAAGAAGAGTGTGCCTCATCCGTCCATATTATCCGCAGTGGTCATCTGTCATCTTCATCATATCTGATGAGGAAAAAATTTGCGAAGCCCACACGCAGTTCCTCATCTCCAGACTGCAACATCTGGACGAGCTGAAACCGATAAGGAAACAGCCGCAGAACAGAGCGCTGAAGCCTGAGAACTGTGGTTTTCAGTAAATCCAAATTGCGAGCAACACTTCTTGCAGTATACGATGGACCTGCAGTGTTATGCACTTCCGCAACAAATTTAACTGGAACAGATTGTCGCCTAGAGGAAGATGATCTGTGGAACTAGAGGAAGAACTCGAGGAAGACAGAGGAAGAAGATGGAACTAGAGGAAGAAGATCTGTGAATCAGGAAGTTGTGGACGAAGCAATTGATTCTGGATTAGTTGATCAGTGATCTGAAAGCTATAGAAATGTACCAAAGACTTTATCAAAACCATGGGCGACCTATGAAAAGTCTTGCGCTACATTTTAAGACGCTATCCCTATAAAATTAAAATTACATTCTTGCCAAAATTGATGAAGATGAATCATGGATTCGAGAGATTTTGAGGACTGATAAAGCGTATTTTACTTTAACCGGACAAGTCAACACCCATAACTGTAGAATATGGAGCTCAGCTAACCCGCATACTGTTTTTAGGAAATCCTTGCATTCAACGTTTGTTACAGCTTGGTTGGTGTGACTGCTAACTTTATTATTGGCCCATTTTTTTCGAAAATCTTACACTCAATTTTTAGAAAGTAATGCGACCCCTTATTTGCAAGCCAGAAACTTCCTCGATTCAACAATATCCATGCAAGATGGAGCACCACCTCGCCTTGATCCTTGTGTTACACAACTGCTTCACCAAATTTTAGTGAGGATGGTATAGTTAGCAGAGGTTTCCAAGATGCGTGGCCACCTCGTTCACCTGATTTGAATCCTTGCGATTTCATGGGGATTTTTAAAAGTTCATCTCTATAAGGACAAGCCTAATTCTATTGTTGCTTTAAAAAGCAGCATTACTAGACATGTCTTAGAAATACAACAGGAAACATTAGGTGCTACTATGGATCACGCTGCATTGCGTCTACAGCATTTGATAGGATTTAAAGGATCCCATATTGAACAAATATTGTAATACATTACGTATTTCATGTTTTAATAAAGAAAAATGTTATAATTACAATGTATAATATATTGTCATTAAAAAGCGCCACCTATGATAAAAAGTAGAACTATTTTTTTTTATTTTGTAATTTATTTCTCCATGTTGTAAATATAACATATAACAAATTTCTTCAACATCCTCCAAGTAGGTTTTCTTTTACAGTCCTTCAAACACTTGCACTTTAATTATAACCACCTGTATGTATGTGTGTGTAATGATATCCTTCCCTTTATCTAATTTAAATGATAATTAATTTCCTATTCCTAAAGTAGTCTGTATTACTTTATTCAAAATTGTTCTTTTTATTTCCTGACCCAAATCTCACTTTTTTATTTAATTATGTCTAACACGTTCTCCAAAAAATTGCTGAATTCCAAAAATTGCTATTATTCCCATGCCGCAAGAGAAGGGATAAATTCTCCAACACCTATAACATTTTATTCAAAGATACCAAAGATTCCCTTTTCTAAATCACAAGCTACTAAGAAAAAAGTATTGAGGAAAAAAAAATCTTACACTTACGCTCTTGTGTTCTGTAGCGAACAGACGTGTTTGTGGAATGAAAAGTTATGGATAAATAATTAAGAATTATAACTCAAGATATATATCTGTATGTCTCTTGGATACTGAAGAAACGGATTTTTTTTTTCGAAATTCGAACCCATAATAAGAAATTTTGATGGATGCTACATATATATATGTCATCTAAAAATTTATGGTTGTAATTATTTTGATCATCTGTTGGCACAGCCATCTTGATATGCATTTTCATACCCCCTTACACTTTTTTCGAACACGAGAAGTTATTTTAGTTAGTTTATGATTGTATCATTCAAAATTTGTGGACATTAATTTAAAATATGTTCATTTTTCAACTTGGCCTCTCATGGTTGCGGAATTTTTACAATATTTTAAATCTAAATTACGGTATTTGTTGGAAGATGATAACTATGAAGTCTGCTCAATGAATGTGAATTTTGGGGAAGAAAATGATATTAAATCTCAAGATAAAGTAGTACAGAGTCAACTCAGTGGTTCTAAGTGAACTGTTTTCTGATTATCTGCATTATTTATTATGTTATATTTTATCTTTCTTCATTTTTTTATCATTTATCACTTTTAAAATTCTCTTTCACTATATCAAACTTCATTCAATTTGTAAGCTGGCAATTTAAGCCAATTTCGTAGATAATCGGAAATTTTGAATCTTCTTAAATTTTCTGAAAAACAAATACTTTCTTCTATTTTTGCAATAATTTCCTTCCAAATATGAGCTAAAGAGTATTAAAATACAAATTAAAAAGTTTTAATAATACTAATTATATTATTTCCATTTATTTCGCCAACGTTTGTTATTCGTATTTTGTCGAAGCTATTGAGAATTTTTAGATAAATTTTTCGTAATAAAATATGATCATGTTTTTTAATATAAAGCTGTTGAAAATTTGATTTCATAAGGAAATACAAAACTACTTTGTAATGAATGATACGCATTTGATGATCCTGAAATTTCGAACACATAAGTCAGTTATAAATATTAATTATTTTCATGTAATAATCACGCATATTCGAGCATATTACAAATGTTTAACAAAATTTGAAATTCTTTGTTCTAGAAAATCTGCCATTAATGGCGAAAAACCATCTTTTAGAAACATCATTGAGCATATTGCTTTATTTCAAGTAATACGTTGGACTTATGGTCTTATTGCCCTCAGTTCAACACATGCCTTTATATCATATGCATGAAAAGTAATAGCTTCAAGGTGCAAAATCTGGTAATAAAAGATATTATAGACAATATTCCATAAGAACCGCTGTAATTTCCTTGGTCGATTCTTGCGATGCGCTGACGAAAATAATAAGTAAGGTCACACAAGAATCGAACATGACTTGATGTTTAGTTCGAATGTTTCTTTCAAACGCATGCTGTTATGCGGTTCTCAATACATTTTAAATGCTGAAAAGTTTTTAAAGCAAAATTATTATGAAAAACATTGTAATAGTTTACAATTTGAATTACATAAGTACCTTATTTCTGTGACCATTTTTAAATGATGAAATACACAAAACTACAACTCAATTAATATTAGCCATTATTACCGAAATTACATCAGCTGTCAGAGCCGCAAGGGAGTATGACGTAATACTCATAATATTACAACCATGTAGCACACGCAAATAACGTTATATTTTCAAACAGTCTTCATATTATTTAACGGAGATTAGTTTGTATATCTTGTATAAATTAGCATAATTTATTAAAGAATGAAAGAACCGAATGTGCTTGAAATTAATCTAATAATTCTTATCTATTAATTTTATTTTGCAGTCATTCACTATTTTTTTTTATTATTATCAATGAATTTATGGAACTTGGTAACAAAAAATAACACTTACATATTTCCCATAAGATTTGAGATGTTGAAAGGGAATTGAAGACTTACCTATAATAAAAAAAGAGAAATTTATTATAAATAATAATTACTGGCATATATTGAGAAGGAAAAATGCAGAAAATATTGACATAAATATATAATAAATGTGATAAAGTTATATGTTTCTTTGAGAAAATCACATTTAGTGGAGTAGTACTTATTAGATATTTCAATGGATTAAGATTTCGGAACATTTAATTTGAGGCAAATGGACATTATTGAAACTAAATATGGAATGGCAGTGTATATTTCAATAAGCGATAATCCTTACTTATTCTTAATCTTCAGGATGCAGCTGATTGTCTAGATCAATATTTTGAATGCCGGATATTGTAACAAATTTGTTAAGAACTTTTCCTAATGTAGGGGGCGGCACAAACATTAATTCCTTCCGTAAATAGAGGAATTGAAATGATTGAACATTGCTTATAAATGCAATCGGAAGTAAAGATTTCGACTTCAATAGATATTTGTTATTAACAATTTGAACAAACCTTAAATCAAACATTTTAAAACATGTTAAATATGGTTAGAAAATCTGTAATAAATGCGGAAAACCGATTTTACATAACCGTGGAACCTAAATAAAATAACAAGTCCCGGGATTGTAAGCACGAATGCACATGAATATGTGCACTAATGGACGAATGCATTTCTCTCTTTTTTTTTTTTTTTGATTTTATAGCAGCCATTCTATAATAACGCAGATAATGTCAATAGTGTCAAGTCAGCACTTTGAATCCATTCCGGCGTTTTGGCATAGGGGAGGCGCTTCTTCCTCGCGATCTGGGCGTCCCGGATTCGAGTCCCGGTTTGGGCATGGTTGTTCTTCTGCTGTGTTCTATCTGTGAGGTGCGTGAAAGTGCACCTCCCCCCCCCCTGTAAAAAGGGATTGTGCAAGCGAATGTGACGCATGAAGTAGCTAGGTCTTACTCTTGGCCCTAGTTGGCGCTACTGAAAAAACAAGAGACGTTCACTCGGCTTAAATCTTTGACAGATAACTGTCATCGGGCTTGCAAAGTGCCACAACAGCAACAGAATTTTGAATCGCCAAGCATTAGAGGAACATTTCGTCATCATCGTTTATTTACCCTGACATTGTTATGTCTCGAGTTGGAGAGAGAGGTTGCTTTCTTGGTGGCTTTTCTTCCAAGCAAAGTGTGGTATCCTCTATTTTCTTTCAGAGGTGATATTTAGACAAGTAATTAACCTTAATGGAAAGAGAAAGCCTGCACATTTAAGTCTTTGAAGTCCTTCGTTTACTTTCTCATATACGAGGTATTGAAAACGTATTGTATTGGTTAAAAAAATTAAACTTGAAATTATGACGATTCTTCATGTTTCAGACCTTCCTGAGTGCAAAAAAAAATGTATTTTTTTAGTATTATATTGTTTATCTTTCTGTGAAGACGATTATTGAAAACGATTCGGACAGAACATCTGAAATTTGGTATATAGAATAGCGACAAACTTAAAGATTTCTGTCAAATTTTCGATAAAAACTGTGTGGAGGAAACCTGCTTATCTGCTATTCGAGTGCAAGATAAATCGATAATAGCAAAAGACAAAAAGTAAGATAAATAAAATTGGGCATAATAAAATTGGGGCATAAATTTAGCATTAAAATATAGATATTTATTAAATTTGAACCAAAGCTGACCGGCGGTACTTTTCTATGCATGTAAGCGCAATAACTGATCATCGTAATGATTTAAATCAATAAAATTCCGCATATTATCTTGATTACAGCCATAGTTTATTTCGAAATTTAAATGTTAATTAGCTGAAAAATACTCTCTCAAAATACATATTGTCTTGATAGATTTAGTAAAAATGCAAAGATTTATAGCATTTATTTTCATAGCAAATATTTATATTTTCTAATATTTGTTAACGATTGCCATGCAAATACTCGTGGCCGTACGCAGGGTTTACAGCTTATGGAGCAAGGGGAACCTTAAATCCTAAAGGAACTACTCCCACCTGCCCGAAGGAAGTCACACGGAAAAATCTGAAGGATTGAACCGCTGCAACGGCAACACTGGCTAAAACTCTGGTTGAGTCCTAAGGACCATCACAGGCCACAATACACCCCTGCCCTTGGGAATTATGTCCCGTTATCGATAGGAGGAGCCGAATATCACATCTTTCTGTACCCAACAGGATGACGGGAACGAACCACCAAACCAGAAGTTTCTCACCCTCAATTACGAGGGGGGCAAAGAAAAGTCATATAACTGCCTCTCCGACCAGCCCACAGGCACACGGATTACGAAAACTGAATGACTCGACCACTGCAACAGCGAACCTGGCGGGAACTGTGGTTGAATCCTAAGAACCATCACCGGCCATGGTACAACCCTTCACGAAGGAAGTAGGTCCCATCATGGATGGGAGGAACCGGATCCCCCACCTTTTTGTGTACCCTCCGGGGTGACGAGAACCAACCACCATGCCGGAAGCATCTCATCCTCATTTCGAGGTGCCCCTCCGGGGGTTTGAAGCAAGGAGAATAAGACCTTTATTGGAAACTATGCTGAAAATTTTCGAAGAGTACTTTTTTGCTAATTAATACTATATTTAGTTTATCTGACATTGTGACATTGTTTAGTTTATCTGACAACTGCAAAAAATCTGCTGGGAATTCATTTATTATGAAATGTTATGTTATTTTTGTGTAGATATTACTTTTATTTTCAAAGACAATTTATCTTTCGTTCTTCAGAATGTTTCTTTTCCTATTTGAAGAATTTGTTTTATGGAAAACTTGAAGACTTCTCTTTTTCATTCTGAAAGTGAATCCGAAATATTCTTCGCCTCTCTTGGCTTTTCCCCATCAACCTTTTAAAGAAGGGGTTTAAAACAAAATCTAAATTGCATGAAATTATTCCGAAAACTATTCCCGGAAAGGCGAGAAATTGGATTCTATGAGAACATATTGGAGCCCGAAAGTAAGTAGAAAAAAATAAAAAGAACCAAAATGGAATAAAACCTAGAATTCACATTAGGTCTTTCCATCTAAAGAGTTTTCATTTTATGATCTTAAAAATGGAAAAAACAGATAAAATGGAATGATTCGTTTCTCAGTTTCCTGAGAGAAGTGATCGCAACTGTTCTCTTTATTCCATCGTCGACATCAAAGGGTAAAATGTTTCCTTTTTTTCAGTTTTATACCCTCTAGTCTTGTTAGAAATGTTATTAGAAACACCCTTCAATCTAGTGTGTAAAAATAATCTGTTTTGAATCTGTCAAATAAAAACAAGAATTCAATGAATGTTTTTATGCAAACTGGAACTGCAATTTTTCGGATATGCGTTTCAGTTTTAATATGAACCTACGCCAAAAATCTATATTTATGTAAACAACTAGCAAAAGTGAAATGAATAATTTTGGAAAAAAATTTATTTTTTAAATTCACTTCCAAAAAGAATATATATATATATATATATATATATATATATTATTTCGATAGGCACACGAAAAACAAAAGAATTTAAATGCAATAATCCAAATTTTTTTCATCTATTTCTGTAATTTTTTCTATATTGAAAGTTAACTATTGTTGTGTTTGTTTTTGGAGATATTTTACATTTAGAACAAATTAAACCAGAAATAATAATTTGTTGCAATACCAAAGACTAAAAGTTCAAAGTTAACGTCTTTGCTTACAAATAGATGTTTAAAAATATGTAGAATAAACTACAAAAAGCAGTATGATATGCCACAATTACGACACAATTATATAATAATACGATTATGCCTCGTTGAAAAGGACTGGCTGGGTATTTGAAGGTAGAATGCATTTCTATATTAAAACTGCCAAAAAATGATAATTAATAATAAAATTCAACTGTATATATTTAATATAAAAAGTCATCAAACTGAACGAGAAAATGCCTTAACATAATAAAATAATTTTCTAATTAAAATTCCCAATTGCTCATTGTATCTTATATTTTTAAATGAGCAATTCTTGTATATACAAAAATTTATATCCTGTATCTCTAACGATTTTTATCAAATTTTATATCTATATAAATTTTGCATTTTAAGTTTATTTACATAGGTGCCTTTCCTGAAAAAACGCGATTTTACACACAAAAAAATTTTTTTTTTATAACTAACTATTAGAGACTTTCGATTTGCTCTCATGCTGACATTGTCATATAGAGCCATCTCGGAACCAATTTCACAAAGGAAAAATAGAGTGCAAGTTTGAAAATATAAATAAAGATAGATAAACGATTAAAAAAATGCTGAGCAAAGTTGTCTTCCAGACATTGTTTAGTATTAAACTACATACTCGTCTTTGTGTGCAATGTACAAAACTAAACTGATTCTAGACGCTGTATAACAGAATACAAATAAGGCAAAGAAGGATTTTAAATAATGCTGCATTTAATTTCTTTGTGCAATATTTTGCAAAGTCATTGCGTTATAGAATTTTCGCAGAGTCAATCTTTCAGTTGTAACTGCGTCCGTATAAATCGTTTTATCGAAGTGAGCAGAAAAAATTTAGCTAGCTTAGAACTGAAACTTAGAAGCGGATTACAAATATTTGGATGCATTCTTTTATGATTTCATTTTTTTTCTTTAATGAGTATAAGAAGAAATCAGAAGATCATTTAGAGTGAAGAAATGTAGTGCAGATATTTTATATATTCTTTATATTTCCATAGCTAATATTTCAAGGAATTATAAAATTTTATCTTAACTAATAATAAAGACAAAAGAATGTGTTTGTGTCATTGCATTCTACAAATCCGACCATTTTATTTAGCAAGTATATTTTAGATACTGGGAATACACAATTCGGAATGATGTTGCAAAAATTTCAATCAGAAATTGAATCAATTAAAATAAAGATAATTTTAGATTCCTTTCCTATGTAACTCTCGTATATTAATATTTTGTTTATAAAATATTAACACACAAAATTAATTTTATATCATTTTAGAATTCAAATGTTGTCTTTTTAATGTGGTAAATTGTATTTCCCTACAAACTTTGCAGTAATTTCGAAAATTGTTAACCGTATTTTATTTCCTAATTTTTATATATTGATTTAATTAATACGCTTAAATGTTGACTGGTTTCACAGGCTTAGTAGCTATTCAAACGAGGTTTTTTTTTTACATATTTGAAAAATAGGGAAAGAAAGTCTTTGAATACCCCTCCCCCTAGTTAATATATAGAAGATTGAATAGAATTAGTACAATGCAAAAGAAAATGTGTAGCTTGAAATAGATGATTCAGAGATTCATGAGTTTAATAGCTTATAATGTCGCACGATTCGTATCTTTTAGAAAGTTTCATCGGCACAATAAATAGAACACGTATAAGGTTATTAAAATAGCAGAGTTTTAATGTTTCTAAAAAATATAATATTTTATAGATACTTTTTTGAAGTAATCATGAAGACCAGATTAAGCACAAGCGATTTCACTATTTACCAGTTTTAAGTTGTTTAAAATCACTGAGATTAACCCGTTAACTGTTGTTTAAATGAAATGAGATTAACTAGTTAATTATTTATTAAATGCATTGGGATTAACCAGTTATATTTGTTAAATGATTTTGACGACTATACTCGTCATGGAAAAAGTGCAACATTTTGCAAAATGACAATTTTTTTCAATGACAATTATGTATATTTATATAATAATTGTTTAATTATAATTATTATAGTTAATTATTTAATAAAAATTCTTGATGTATTAGACGGTCACTAAAGACGGCTAGCAAATGTAAATGATTCTGAGGTCATTAAGAGTTCATATTTATATACATATCATAACAGTTGTCCCAGATAATTCTGATTGGTATGGCATTAACCTGCATTGATTTGCAGTTGCCTGCAGTTTTTAGTTGCCATACAGCTTGTTAAAGAATTCTTGGATACTTAATTATGTACAATTCCATTTGCGCAGACGTAATGCGCAGGCGTAATATACTAAGAGTGAGGCTCAATGCTCCCCCCCCCCCCCACGAATGAAATTTGGATTAAAAGAATTAGGAATTTCATTTAATGAATGGTATGCATACTTCAAGAAAAGAGTCTTATCATCCAAATGGTATAATACCCAAAGCACGGAACTGACTATGATTTTTAATATTGTTTTTATAGAGAAGAATGTAGCAAAAAATGTAAGCACTCTCGAATTTTGAATGAATTACTTTTATAAGACAAAACGAATAAACTTTCCAGTTTATAAATCAGTAAGTATATTTTAGCAAGCTCAAATAAAAACAATTATTTGAAATAACGAATTCCTTTAAGAATTCATAACAATCCTTATCTTTATTCAAAAGCCGACATCAAATGATAAACTTCTTTTGATTTATTCTCTAGTTACAGATTTAATTTTTTCCCTCAGTTTAAATTTTTTCCGATATAATTCTTTTTCTTGAGTTTTAACCTTTCACTCCTTTTTTTCAATAATAATCAACTTTTTTTATTTATTAATTAGCTCAAGAATCAAATGCCTATTCATTAGCAATCCCTCTGAGTTCTCTTGACAAAGAAGTGTCTAACAAAAACACGAACAATACCTTCCGCATAAAATATCCCTTGTTTAATTAAAGATACCACCTTATTTAAATAGAATGTGCATAAATTGATTCCGATTAATTACAGAGATAGCTTTTTTGTACTTTTTAAAGCATTTTTTTATAAATGTTTCATTTATTTTTTTCTTCCTTAATTTGATTTGTAACAGGCCATCTTTTAGGAGAACTTTAAGAAAATGCGAACTTTTTCTCAGTGGTTTATGTGGGATTCGGGCTTTTTCCCCCTCTTGAATTTAATTTGAATTTTTGTTGTCAAGGAATAAAGTAGGTTGTTCAATAAAGTTAATTAAATAAAGTAATATTTCTCTCAAATATACTTTCTATTTAACTTCTTTGTATTGTTTCATTTACGGACGATGTGTTTTGTAATAAAAAAATATAAATATTGTTTTCAAATTTAAAAAAAAAATATTACAATATTGGCAAGAAAATATTTTGTAGATATTTACGCACACACACACACATACAAAAAAAAAACAAAAACAAAACGCATGCTATTTTTTACATTCCTAATTTTTAAATTAGGTAAGATTTTTGATTTTTTCCCGATTTTTTTTAGTCAGAGTTGAAAAGAAAACCCATTTAATAATCTGAAATTCTCAAAAAACTATTCATTATAAAATATATAAGTATTTATTCTAGAAAACAACTTCTAGAACACAGTCTTACAACTTCCGATTTCCAGTAATTCATTCTGTCTCTACTTTACTTTTCTTCTTTTATTTCTATATTTTTGAAACTTTGATCACTATTTTCTATTTTGTTGTAAAGAAATAAAATATGCAGACCGATAAAGAAAATCTATAAATTTTGGCATAACATATTCATACACTGATTGGAATGATTTGAAAATTCACTAAAAAAACTCTGTGTAAGCTAAGTGTACATTGCGAAACTATTTAATCTGAATTTGTTAATTTTTTTCTTAACTTTTAAATAATTTCAAAATGCGATGAATGAGTTATGCGAGCAATAAACTGCATATATAAACTGCAAAAATGCCCGATGAAATAAATTCGTTTCATTTGTAAAGTTGTATATTAAAAAAAAATAAATAGAGGGAGCGATGTTCTCTGAAAGTTTCCAAATAATTAAATATCGAATTTTCCTGATAAACGATGAATCATTTATATTCATAAATGCATAACTAACTGAACATAAGCACATATGATAATTTTTAATTGAACTCATTTTATGAAAATTAAAACTTAATTTATTGATATTTCACCATATGTAGATAAAAATTACTGGCAGATGTCATGTTATTTTCGTGCGTAATACCTTAGAATGTACAAAGGGAATAAAATTTATGATTAATAAAAAAATGAAATCGTTATACAATTGTTGCTAAATTGTCACTAAAATCTTTCTTAAACTTCTCAGCATTTAAAAGAAAAATGATTGATAAAAATTTATTCAATGACATGGATTTCTATAGAAGAATAATATGGATATTTAATTTTTCTATCGCTTTCAATTATTTTTATTAATTTTGCATTTCATAAATTAATAAAGTAACGATGAAATCATATATATCATTGATGTCAAATCACGGGCTTCGTACAAATTACTGAATAATAAATAAAGTAAATAAAATTTGAGATTAATAAAAAATGAATTATTTACAAAATTGTTGCCAGATTGTCATTACAATTGTTCTTAAAATTCTCGGTATTGGAAAGAAAAAGAATTGATCAAAAATTATTCAATGATTTGGATTTCTATGCAGAAAAATATGGATATTTGGTTTTAATATTGCTTTCAATTAGTTTTATTAATTTTGCATTGCATAAATTAATAAATTAACTGCGAAATCTCATACATTATTAATGCCAAATAGTGAACTTCGTGCAAATTACTGAATAATAAATAATGGAAATAATATTTATGATTAATAAAAAATTAACGCTTTACAAAATTGTTGCGAAATTGTCACTAAAATCGTTCTTAAATTTCTCAGTATTTGGAAGAAAAAGAATTGATCAAAATATATTAAATAACATGGATTTCTATTGGAAAAAATATGTATATTTAGTTTTTATATCGCTTTCAATTGCTTTCATTACTTTTGTAAATTAACTCTGAAATAGCATGCTTTATTAATGTCAAATCATGGACTTCATGCAACTACTGAATAATAAATAAACGAAATAAAATTTGTGATTAATAAAAAATGAACTCTTTACAAAATTGTTGCCAAATTGTCAATAAAATGATTTGTAAACTTTTCAACATTTGAAAGAAAGATTGTTTGAAATTAATTCAATAGCATCGATTTCTACAGGAAAAAATATGGATATTTAGTTTTTATATTGCTTTCAAATACTTTATTAATTTCGCATAAATTAATAAATTAACTATGAAATAACTTACACTATTAATGTCAAATCATGGTCTTCCTGCAAATTACTGAATAATATAATTAGATTCAAATTCATGATTTGTAAATTCAAATTTATATTCACATTGCATTCCATTCCTCTTTCAAATATTTTTCTCTAATTAAATGCAGTAATTCTTTTTTTCTAAACAATGAATTAAAAGCAAAAAAATTTTTTTTATGAAATTAAAGAAAAGTAAGAATTTTAAACTTAAAATGTCTAAAATCAATAATTTTTATTATTGCTTTGCTTCATTGACAGTTATGCTCTTTAAGATTCCTTCACAATACAGTGCATTCCATTGATGAAAGTTTTCGAAAAGGTAAATGAAACTTCTCCAGGGAATTCTCGAGTAAGAATGCTAAATTACCGGTGAATTTTTATTCTTCGGGTCATTAAATATTTCTCATTAGGTAAATGGAAAACCTCTCTCCATTAGAAAATGCTACGACTTCATTCTTTTTCAAAAAATTTTGCGCTAATGCAGAAATGAGAAGTAGAATGCTTACCGCTGATGGAAAAGAATTTATCTTGTTTTGTTACAAAAGAAAAGAAAGGGTAAATGCCTTTTTATTTTAGAAGCTTTTATTATAAAATAATTTAATGGATTTTTCACGAATATCTCTGATGAAATTTTTCCCTTTATCATTTGTTATTAAAATCTTAAAGAAGACTCATTTTTATATTCATTAATTTTAAATATTAATTTCTAAGCTTTTAATAACAAAAAACACATATTTACTTTTGTTTATTTTCTTGTTTCACTTTTGAAAAGAATTTGCGATTATGAAACAGTCACACTGATGTTGGGACTCTTCATTTCTTCCATTAAATTTATTTATTAGTTTGTTAGCTTTTAATGAAAAAGTTATTCATTTTTAAAGCTTCTTTTTTCTCTCTTTTTCAATTGTATTTATTTCCTCTTTTTATCGTTTTTCATCATTTCATCATGAGTCTCCATATCGTATCAATTTCCATTTTTTATTATTATTAGTAGCATTTTATTTTAAATGACTTCGAAGATACATTAATAGAGAAACCTGTTATTTTTATTTATTTGTTTTAATATCTAGAATGTTTCACATAATCAAATGAATTTTTAATTCCTTTCTCTTTTAATGTTTTAATGATGCAGGTTTTGT
The DNA here is from genome assembly GCA_026543865.1 of Argiope aurantia. NCBI lineage: Eukaryota > Metazoa > Arthropoda > Arachnida > Araneae > Araneidae > Argiope > Argiope aurantia. The sequence continues at coordinate 22,690 of JAPMOR010007456.1, forward strand.
TTTGTCACTATTATTTAGAAGAAAATAATTTCTTATATTAACTGGTTTCTAAA
>JAPMOR010007475.1:0-153609 GCA_026543865.1 Argiope aurantia
AACCGGTACAAGTTATCGAAGATTATGATGACACTAATGTCAATAGTGAAAAAAAAATCGTGTCTTGAACAAAAATTAGAATCAGCGATAAATAAAAAAATTTCAGCAAACCAAAATACAATACAGAAATCAGCTATATCCAAAACCATCCAATGAGAAATCAATTTATTTGAAAATGAGGGATTTAGAGGTAAATACTTGGAAAAAGTATATCGCTCATTGCTAACAGTACCACCAACTAGCGTAGATACTGAAAGAGCATTTTCGACAGCTGGTCATTTTTGCACAAAATTACGTTTCAGGCTTAATGACAGGACAAGTGTTGAATTGTGATTTTTTAAGATTATATTTCAAAAATTTGTAATAGCTCTACAGACTTAATAGTGATATTTACACTTTTTTTGTGATTTAAATAAATAAGATGTTCCTTAACTTTTTTGTGATTCTTTATATATTGTTATAACTTATAAGTTACGAATTATTTTTTGTGATATTTACACTCTCTAATAAAACTGACAAATAAAACAAAAAAATACCTGTGTTTTCTTTCTTTTTCTAAATTTTCGACTACCGGTATTAAAACCGGTATCCCAGTATTAAAATCTAAAAAATACTAAATACTGGTATTGAACTTTTGGTCAGATATTGCAATCTCTTGTTGGCCTACCTAGATTTATTACACCCTAGATTCCTTATCTGAATTCTTCTCTTCTCTTGGTTTTCTTCCCTGATAAACAAGCCTTTACAACTATGTTTTCTATTTATTTTATTCAGCGTGTGGGGAAAGAAGGCAAATAAAATGCCGCCTTTGTACTTCTCAAGACAATTAAGCATTTTTCGCTACGCACCCTGTGTTAAGGATCTTTATTATACATTTCTTACAATAATAGCGTCATTTCTAGAAAAAAGGTTTAAAGCAATTCTTAATTAATGCTAAATGAATGCTAGTTCAACAAAAATTTTGGTTCTATCTCAATTAAGAGTTAAGATATGAAGATTCTATTAGAAAATCCCATGATTCCTTGGGAACTATAAAATGGGATGGGCTCATATGAAGACATATGACAGAACAGCCATATTTAAAAATGGGTGCACTTTGAAAAATATTTTCATTATTATAGAGTGATTAAGAAGATGCACTGAGTCACCATTACAATTGCCTGGGTCAAATTATCTACCTACCAAAATTCCATGGTTATAAGCACAACAGATGCACAGGGGATACACATAAAAACATATAAAAACACACACACAAGCAAATTCTTTTTTTTTATCAATAGCTATAAAATAAGAATGCAATATTCACTAACATTTTGTTGGATTTGAATTTTCAAAACAAATTTCGCTTAATCATTTCATTTCATAGATCAAGGATTTTACAAAACCAATTACAATTGCAATCAGTTCCCAATTTTAAAATGTTTTCTATAATAGAAGTATATTTCAAATTTTAACTAAATAAAATAAATTTGTTAAATCCATTTTTTTTTCCTCATTTATGCATCAGAATGATTTAAGAAAGAGTTTTTATAACAATGGCAAATATTAAAATCATTATAATAATATATCATTAATATAAAAGCCAAATTAAAATAACATTCAATGCTGCAATTTGTTTACTGTTTCAGTTTAATAATGTGTTTTATCCAGCCAAATCAATTGATATCTTAAGACAACTCACCCAAATAATAAAAATGGAGAGTATTCTAAAAGTTTTTGAAATTTACTTTGTATATTCAGAATATTGAATGAAAATAATTGAAAATTAGTTGAGTGTAAATACGAAAATGGCACTTTTCATACAAAAATAGACAATTTTAGTTTCCAACTATAGAATAGAATTTATAATTTTTATGAAGGTTTGTTACATAAATTAATTAACATAATATTTTTATAGAAACTACATACAAAAACAATACTATACAAAAATAAACAAAATTTTAAAAAATAATTGAAATTAACAATTAATTTATAATTCATAAAAGAAACAAATAAACTACCTCATATTTTGGATCAATAGAAAAATGACAGTTTTTACATTTTCCTTTCACTAACCTGGAATAAAAATGAAAACACAAAGTACAGATACTTCAAGTCTTAAATATTAAAAGAGAGAGAAAGAGAGAGAGAGAAAAAAACGGTGAAAGGCAATATATAACACAAAAATATAATACTATAACACAAAGATATTTCACATTAAAACAAAATTTTAGAGGGTAATCTTAAAGATAATTGAAGAAATCTATAAGCATATCAAATAATACAACTATTAAATGCATGAAATTTTTTTTTCCAGTTCTTTTTTAAGTAAAAAAATAAGCTTTTTAAATAAGAATTCCTTTGTTTCTCTATAGTTTTTAAATAACTGCTTACATTTTTAATTCCATTTAATTGAAAAATTTATTTCATCAAATGTAATAAACTATATATTTTGAATGACAGAATTTTTTTAATGATTTCATGTAATAAACAGAGAGAAATAAATAGCAGTCTATCTTATTTAAAAATAAAAAAAATATATGAATGAAAATATATTACAACATTTATTTCGGTTCCATTCTGAGAAATGTACAGCAGTTAAAGTTACAAAACAAGATATTTTGCATCAGTTTTTTGAGTAGAAAATTATTTTACTTTGCTTATTTGTACAAAGCAGACAATACAGTATCAAGTTCAAAACTTAATGTTTTGCAACCACTACTATCAAGCTAAAAGAAGAATTGTCTAGTTTATTTTTTTCTTTTTGATTTGAGTGTATTTAAATGGATAGAAATATTTTTGAAATAAAACAAACTAATTCATTGGAAACAAGGTAATTATATAACAATTAAATAATGAATGTGCATACATACTTCTTAATGAGAGATAAACTCATGAAGAATCCAGCAGAGAAATGAGGATAAACAATAACAGAGTCACCTTCAGTTGCAGCAAAATGATGAATTATAGTTCGATGGACATCTTTTAGAGCATATCCGGCAAAAACATTCTACATTAAAAGCAGGTTGCTAAACACAATAAAATTTTAGCAGATTTAAAATGAGTTCTATTTTTAAACTATTTTTCTTACTTGAGATGGGTCATATGTGGAAATAATTCTTATAACTTGTCTGACATTAACATGAGAATGATCTTCAAGGAAGAAAATCCATTTCACATTCTGAAGTTTGGAAAGCCTGTAAACATTCCAAAATATATTTTTATATGCAATATATTTAAAATAAACTGTTATTTGCATTAGAGAATAAAACTTTTAGAGAAACTTTAAAAATGAACTATAAAAAAGATTTCATGTTTGTTTTATATTTAATATGCCATTTCGATTCATCAATGAGTTTAGTAGAGATATTTACCAATGAAAATATTTAGTTGGTATTTTTGTATTTGTTTGCTAACATTCATAGAAACATGTGATTAAATTTTAAAAAGTGTATTATAAATAAATATTATATACTTATCCACATCATATCGCTATTTTAAATATTAATTTTAATATTCAAATTATTCAACTGTCAAATAATAATAAAAATATTAAATATAGCAAATCTAAAATTGGTTTTCATTCTCAAAATTCATTTCATTTGAGGGGAAAAAAATCCTTAGAATTAGAAATGCTGATTCTAGTGAAAAAGAAAAATTGCAAGATGAATAACCGAAATTGAAGATTGATGTAAATAGTTTTACTAAAAATGTGTCCCTTGCAATAGATAAATAAAAGATTAATACAATTTTTTTTTACTGCTTTTAAGGCAAAAAATATTGTTACATTAATAATACTGCCCTTTTTTATCATTTTTATTCCATGTTTTCAATAGTGTTCATTTCCTCCTAGTTTCATATGACTCTTTTCATTCAGTCATTGCCTGTTTTTTTAAAGGAAAAAAAATCTGAGAAACTTTTTATAAACAAAAATTGAATGAAAAAAATTGCTTTCAGTTTACCAAAACAATATACATAATTTTTTCCTCATCATTCTTATAGAATGGACGAGTTGGTAAAGAGCTGGGAAGTTGAAAAAGAAGAAAAAAGAATATTAGCAGCAACAAACAATGCTTATGAATCTGTACACAAGAAACTAACATTTAATTCCAGAATACATGATTTATCATTTTTTTACAAGAAAAATATATACGTTTTGAATAGCTGCATATAATTTAGGAAAATTATTTAAAATATTTTAGATTATTTTTTCTGGTTAAATTTTAACAAAACAATTGAAATGTGCCAATTTGGCTACATTGTGAATCAAACAATATCCCATGGACATAAATCATGTTATAATAATTCTTTAAAAAAAGTTCCTTTTTACTAATATATATTTTACAATGAAAAATAATATTTTGATAATATTTTTAATGACACAATTACAACGGACACTTTAGTATTTTTCTAAGTATCCAGTTTAAACTAATTCTAGTTCTGTTCGTCATATATCGGTGTTTTTTGCAAATGTTTAGGAAAACACATTTAAAAAAAGATTTCCAATCATTCATTGTTGCCCTTTGAAACAGTCATGTGAAGCTTATAAATGGAAATAATAATGTGTAGCCAAATGGCTACATGATGTATTGAAGGGTTAATAATTCACATACAAAGTCTCCAATTTCCAAAAGAAAATGTTTGTTTGTTAATAGAAATATTAACAGCAGTTATTTGTCATTAGAGGAACTAATGGATTGTATGCTGTTTATGGAAAAATTGCCATGAACAGTTGCCTAAATTCTTTTAAACTGAAAAACATAAGAAATCACATAATTCTGATGTTAACAAGTATTGAATGCTCGAATTAAAATAAGACTTCAACAATTAAGTATTTGAAAAAATGCAGGGTTTTTTAAAAACATTTTTCAATAATTAAAACTTTATTGAAGCTGCTTCTTTCTTTCTTTTTTGTATCAGTCATCACAATGGTATGGAAGATGAGGTATATATGATTAGTGAAAAATTGAAAAACCTCGCATTAAAGATGTTATACTTGCAAATTCGCTGAGAAATATCTAAACAAAACCGATAACTTGCCACTCTCTAAAATACTGTCATACAAAGAATTGAGACAATGTTACATTTTTGTGATCTATTTAGCTCTAACAAAGAAGCAGTATTTCAAATAATTGCATTTGCATTATATATATTAAAAATATCACTCCAACTTACACATCACTATCACCACGCATGTATGCTAAATGTATTTGTAGACATGCAACATGAGGATATAAAAACAAAAAAATTGATAAAAGCAAGACAACTAAATTCAAGGTTATTCGTTTAATTATATAAAAAAAATCATCATTCGAGCATGACACTTCTTTCACATTCAGGTGGTTCTTAAAAATTAGAATATTAGATAAATTCTTCAAATTAAAAGATTAAGTTTGATTTCACTTTTTTATATGAACAAAATCATGAATATGTAGTAAAATTGTGTAATATTTGTAATATTTGACCGATATATTTTTCATTCATACTGAAGTAAATTTATAATTGCATGGACTGTCTATAGACAAATCGAAAATTGAAGAATAAATCAATGCATTGATTCTTAAACTAAATATGAGGCCCTTATCTGTTAAAAAGAAAAATGTGCAGTGTGTTTCAAATTTATATGTGAAAAAGAATTTAAGTTGTACATCAATGTTAAAAATACATCCCAGAGCATCTCTATAAATTAAAGGGGGAAGAAAATCCTTATAAGAGAATATTTTCTAGCAGAACAAATTATATATGAATGAATTTAAAAATCCATTTGTGTATTATGATGCAGCTTCTAAATCGTTGGTTACAAATTAATACAGAATATCAGAGTTGTTGGCAAAGTCATTATTGTTTAGATTTTATTCAGAGTAGCATTTTTATGTGAAAAGTGAGGAACAAAAACAAAATATGAGACAAAGCTTAATGCAAAATATGAAATGTGACTGCAAATAACATGTACAGAGCAAAATTTTAAATGCTTGTGTAAAAAAAAAAAATGTAAAAACATTCCAGTTGCTAGATGAGATGATGTAAGAGTTTTTTAGTTTTATTTCATTCCTTTCTATGGTAGAAACATTTTTTTTATCGTAACTCACTTGCAGATTATTAATTTTAAATATCATGAAAAAGCTTCTAAATTCTATAAAATGGATTAATTGCATTACAAAATTTAATCATTTCTCAATCCATATTTCATGACAATTCAATGATCTATTTGATGAAACATATAAGAAAACATTTTTGTCGAAATCAGAAAAAAGATATATTCAGTATAAAGAAAAAAGTCTTTTATTTATTCAATATGACAAAATATATGATGAAAAAATTTGACAGTAATTAGGAAAAGATCTTTGCTTCAAAGAATTATAAAATGTTAAATATATTTCAATATTTTCATTTTCAATTACTTTAATACCTCCAAATTAGAAAGTTAATGAATGTGTCATTTAATTTTTTTATATACAATTTGACCTGCTTTATTATTTTTTAATGGAAGGAATAGAGTCACTATATTTCACTACCTGCTCAAGTTTTTTCAGGTTATATATATAAAATTCAAATAAGTTAATTACAAATTATTAATGATGTCTAATAAAAAGGATAAAAAAAAGAATATACATAATACAATTGAAAACTTTTTATGTGTTTGTAGCAACATAAAAAATGCAATAACTTGCAAGAACATCAAAATAAATAAATTATAACATTTAATACTTGCTAAACAGTGGCCATATAATCCAATTTCCTAAAATATCATCAAAATCCTCATGATTTTTAAAGACTTCTACATGTATCTGAAATAGAATAAAATACTGAGTTACCACAAAATATATACACATTCATATGAGATAAGCTCTCTTTTTAATCTCACATTAATGTGAGCTCTTTTAATAAGAACCAATCATTAAAAAAGTAAACTTGGGGATACACATAATCAGGATATATTTTAATAAACTGGCAGAGAAAAGTATATCCAGATTTCTAAAAAAACAAACAATTTGGAAAAATTAAAGCTGATGTTAACAAAAATTTAAATTAAAGCCTGCATTATAATGCATTCAATGAAATAATTTAATAAGTTTGACTATAACAATGTTTAATAGCAATAAATAATTCACAATTTGATTTCATTCATGTATTAAATATGCATATTTCCTTCAATAAAAATTTAATATGTGTTCTAAAAAATCACTGCCTTTTTTTATTTGAAAAATTGCCAAAAGTAAGGGAATTTTCACAAATTTAATCAAGACATATTTCTTACAAAATAAATTCAGCGGCATCTTTTTTTTCATTCAGTACAGGATGGTTGTAATCAAAATGACCCTACTCAAACCCATTCAAATTGACAAACTTCTTTGAAACTTGATTTATGTATTATTATATGAGTCCTGAAGGAAAAAAACTGTAAAATACTAATAATAACAATAGAAATTGGACCCTAGATATCACTTATCATGCAACATCAAATAGTTCATTAGGCAAATCAGAATGTTTAAAAACACAGTTAATGCTGCAAAATCATTCTTCCCCATGACTTTAGAGAAGAAAGATAGAGCTTTGCTGGTCAAGTTTTTTGTAAGAGCAATAATGGTATAGATGCACTGCAAAATTATCTTGCTAGCAAAAAGGACCTATATCATAGAATGGATTGAAAAAGATTATTACTAAATTTAAAGAGACTGGTGGATTGTGTGTGCTGCCAGGAAAAGAACAGAAATGTGTTTAATCAAATTGTGGAAGTCACTATCGTTGTAGTTGGAAGAGTTACTAATTAATAATATTCTCCAAAAAGTGCTTGAGTGTTGTCATGTAATTTCTCTCTCTCTCTCTCTCTCTTTTTATCTACTGTATGAAAGATTCCACGAACCATTTTAAAGTGGCATCCATTTGATGCAAAAACTGCACCCTTAAAATACAGAATAATGCATTGATTTTGTTTTCTGGAATGTTAACATAACCGCTATTGATAATGCAAGGCAAAACATTTTTGGCCAAATGAGGTGCATTTTACATCCTAGATAAAGTAGGGAACACTAAGATACTTCCACATATGAGATACTACATGTCCTAATGTTTTGCAAGAACAGTTTCTGCATTCTAATTATACTACTGCATAGTTAGTTTTAGTACTGATTTCATTCTTGGACTCTTTTTCTTTGAGGAGAAAATGCTTCAAGGACTTCAAAGATGTTCTGTTACAAGTGTCTGTTATTGCAAACTTCTACAGTAGCAAGTCACTGCTGCCTTAAAAATAAAGGAAAAAGCTGGGGAAAATGGAGCGGGGAAAGCTGCCAGACCTTTTGAAGATACTTCGGTAATTTCAAGACATTTTTCTCCTTATTCTCCAGGCACGAATCCTTGTGATCCCTGCAAGTGGAAAATTCCTGAAAGATCCTATCTATGAAAAATGCGTACAGACTCTAACTGAATAAAAAGCAAAAACAACAAATAATGTTAAGAGTAATTTGGTTTTAAGAAGTTTTATTTCAGTTCTGGAGAATTAGTTTAAAATGTATTTTTTATTGTATCTTCAACAATTTTACACCTTATATTGGCACCCAAGGCACTTGCTCTGTATGCCCATTCCCAATTTGTTGCTGGTGATTGGTGCAAATGAAATGTATGCTGAACAAATGATGTGATTCAATATAGTTTTGTGTTTCAAATTTGCATTCTTTGTTCTTTATGCACCACTTGACAGTCGAAATTTGAATAATTAATTTTTATTGCATATTTCTTTTCTCCATGGTTCAGCCAACATATATACCAAATTTTAACACAATATGACAACCAGAATGATCTAAATAAGTTTCAGTAGGGTCCCTTTAATTATAATCACCTTGCAGCAACCTCAGATTTGGAATTAGAGGTTTCTATGTTCGAAACTAAATTCTACTAAAGATCCAGTGTATAAACAGGTTTGGAGAATATTAAATTTCCTGTAGTGAAACATCCTCATGCTGATGAACATGGAAGTTTGAAAGAGGATAATAGTTTAGGTGTTGTCTTATCATCTACTCCATGTTTCAAATTTATAAAATCTGTCTCCAAATGGATCTTGTATTGCTTTCAAAACAAGATATTAATGCAACTAATTATTTCATTATTAAATAACTTTATCATAGGCAGATAGTTACTAAGTATTTTGATGACATTTATTAAGTTCTTTACATTATAAGAAATTATCAATAAAGCATAAATTAACTACTCCCCCCCCCTCCAATCTATGAAATATTGATAAGTATTGTGCATTACTTTTCTAATACAACTAGATGATGCGACTATTAATCAATCACAAAAAGAAATAATTATTTATAAAGAAATTTGACTTATGCATTTAACAAAGAGGCAACAAATTTAATTAACTATCAATAAAATACACAGGAATACAAGCAGCCATACTTCAATTTCCTATTCATGCGCTCTGAATTTATATTCATGTGTACCCGTTTTTCTTTAAAGTAAGTTATGAACATTTGACAGAAAAAAATAAGACACATGCCAAACCTGTATTTTTTTAGTGAAACATAGCATGTTTGCAAAGCACACATGCATAAAAGAAGAACTGGCTCTGAGTACAATAATACATCATAAATGTATCAAGTTTTAATAATCACTGATGAAAAGTCAGTTAACAAGTCAGTCAGTTACAGTTGAAGTAAAACACAAAGGCACTAGATATCAAAGTTTTGGTATTAATAGGCAATAAATATTTAATGGAATACAAACATAGGATAAGGAAGAACATTTGAACTTATGAGCAAAAATTGCTTAAGTAATTAGTTGCTTTCCTAGTTAATGGATAATGCACTGACTTATGTAGTAAAAACATTAAACATTAATTATTATTTCCATTAAATTCTCAATAAGAATATGTTTTATATTTTCAAGAAAAATATATTGACTTACATTGGAATTGAGATTAAAAGTCTGATTCAGGATGTTGATTTTTAGAAGTTCAGCCAATTTCTGGTGGTATGTATTGGATTGGCTCAATATTACAAATCCTGAGAAGAGAAGATTATCAATAAAAAATTTAATATTTAATTTCTTCTTAAAATAAATTTATTTTTTTGTTTTAAATGGAAACTTAGTTTACTTTTGTTATAACTAATAGAAAAAAAATATGACAAGGGTAATTAATTTAGTTCTAAATTTAGGGGAAAAAATCTAGCTTTTAAAGTAATTTCAAAATTATATAAAAGTCATATAGAACTGCAAATAAAGCAACAGTTACATATTATGCAGTTATATTTTAAATATTAAAAGAGACTATTGTATCTGTTTTCTACTAGACTGTTAACATATTAAAAGCTAGACTATTTGATTCAGAATAACTAAATTTGTTACAAATATATTTGGAATGTTCACCTTAAGAATTGAATAGACTAGCCTTATCTTCAAATAGAATTTTTAATCAATTAAAAAATTAATAACATTTCATACTTATTTAGTGACAACTTCCAATCATATTTTCAAATAAAAATAATTTTTACAACATCTTAAAATTCTAAAAATTATCTTTTCAATTATGTAAATTTAGTGTTTAATTTTTTTTTTTCTTTTTCTTTTTGCAATCTTAACAGACTTTTGAACATGATTTGCAACAATAGTAACATTAATTAAGACAATAGTAACACGATTAAGATATAGGAAGTGATTTTATATCTTATAAATAGCAGACTATCTTTCTCTTTTTCTGTATAATTTTAAACATAAAATAATTTTATTTTGGTGTGAGAAGCAGTTTGTAATTTTTATGTGTATTTTGAAAATATTTATAAATTCTAAAGTGACAGATATTTTTTAACTAAGTTTTTCATAAAACATTGTCAATTCTTCTTATTTTAAAAATGTTGGTAGCTATAAATTAAGTACTTATAAATGCAATATATATATAAAATTTTAATCACCACATACAGTGACTCAAAAAATTGAGAGTACACCTTACTTTTACTTCAAAAATCTGACTTTCAATATAAATAACACATTACTAGGAAGTGCAAATATGTTTTTATTTTTACACATAACAAATGGTTTAATTTAGAGTAAAAATAAAGAAAAATCAATGAAAAACTTATAAATTGAAGAGTTTTAGAATAACCATATTTAAACAACCATATACGGATTTTTGCCTCAAAAAATTGAGAATATACCAATGAAATTTTTGTAATATCACGCATAGAAACAAATTAAGTTGCATGTCTTTTGGCTCTTAAAATGGCCTCTAAACGTCAGGGTACCGATTCGACCCATTTTTGGTGGTATCTGAAGATATTTTACCCCATTCTTCTTGCAACACTTGTTTTAAATGGGTTTTGTTTCTAATTTTGTGTTTTTGAATCACTGCTTCGAGTGTGGTCCACAGATATTCAATGGTATTGATGACGGGGTACTGTAGTGGTATGCGTAACTGCTGTTTACAATGAAAAAGACACCAAATTTTGACATTATGTGCATTCTGTTTGGGGTCATTGTCCTACTGGAAAATGAAATTTCCATCTAAACCCAAATTTTTAGCACTTTCCTTTAGATTGCTGCAAAGTATATCCAAGTAAACCATATTAGTTATAATGCCATCTATAAAAATTAAATGTCCTACCCCGGATGAAGCCATGCAACCTCAAATCATGGCAGAATCACCATCATGTTTAACTGTAGGACATAAATTTTTTGGATCCAAAGCAGTATTAGGCTTTCTCCATACAGTACAATGGCTGTCACTGCCAAAAATGTTGAGTTTTCTTTTATTACTAAATATAGCTTTCTTCCAAAGGTTATTGGTCTCCAATTGATGAGTTTTTGCAAACTTCAAATGCTTTTTCTGAATTTGCAAGCTGATGAACGGTTTCTCTCTAACAATGTGACTTTTATATCCAGTTTGTCTAATGGCATTTCACACAGTTTCAGCACTTATACTTCTGCCTATGATTTGAAAAGTTTCTGCAACAAGTTGGATGAACCATATAGTCGCAGCAATTTAGAGGAAAGTGTTAAAAATTTGGATTTAGATGAAATTCCATTTTCTAGCAGGACAACGACCCCAAACAGAATGCATGTAACGTCAAAATATGGTATCTTTTTCATTGTAAACAGCAGTTACATACACCACCACAGTGCCCCGACATCAATACCATTGAATATTTGTGAGCCACACTCGAAGCAGTGGTCCAAAAACACAAAATTAGAAACAAAACCTATTTAAAACAAGTGTTGCAAGAAGAATGGGGTAAAATATCTTCAGATACCACCAAAAATTGGTCAAATCAGTACCATGACGTTTAGAGGCCATTATAAGAGCCAAAAGACATGCAACATAATAGTGACACTTTGTTTTCATGGTGGTATTACAAAAATTTCATTGGTGTATTCTCAATTTTTTGAGGCAAAATTCTGCATATATTTATTTAAAATGCTTCTGAAACTTTTCACTTTAGTAGTTTTTCATTGATTTTTCTTTATTTTTACTTTAAATTAAACTATTTGTTATGTGTAAAAATAAAAACATATTTGCACTTCCCAGTAATGTGTTATTTATATTGAATGTCAGATTTATCAAGTAAAAGTAAGGTGTACTCTCAATTTTTTGAGCCACTGTAAATGCAAAAATTGGAATCATTGGAGATTTCTATGACTAAAAATTCTTTTATATATCACATATATTGTTTTGCTAAAATTTAATTTTTAAAGATATTTTTACAGCTTATGAATGTTTACTTCCTTGAGTATGTTATTATGAGCATATGATTCCATATATATTTCAAAATCGCATCTTATAGGTTTAGCATTATATTATATTATATATATATACACATACATACACACATGAACAAATTAGCTATGATTTTATATATATATATATATATAATCATAGCTAATTTAAAATACTGCAGATATTTTTATCCTGAAACCAAGCAATATATATATATATTGCTTGGTTTCAGGATAAAAATATCTGCAGTATTTTATTTAACCTACAGTTGTGAATACAGCTTAAATAAGTTTTTTTATAACTTGCCATGTAATATGAAATTACTGTAAGTTAAATTAGTTACATATTTGGTAATGTATAAATGATAAACAAACAAATGGTACAAATGATAAAAATCTTAAATTCCCATATTATCAGAAAATCATTGTGATTTTCCAACCTAAATCATTAATTTAACTAGTTATAAAACATGCAGTATATTTTGTTTTGTTCATGAATCAAAATTCAGTCTAAATAGTAGTACATTTTACTACACACTGTATATTTTTCTACATTTCCCAATATAATTCCCGATTATTGTTCGGAGTACTAAAAATTAAATAAGTTCAATAACAAAGTTAAAGTTTTTATCATAAGATATTAAAGCTGATTTGTAAAATATATTTCATATCAGCTCAAAAATATTTTATATAGGTACTTGTGTATTGATGACATATGGTTTAACCCTAAAGTTTGCCTTTTTTCAAAAGCAAGAGTTTACCAGTATTTACAGTAGATGCAAAATATAGTTTTTTTAAATTTTTGGGTTGGGTTAGGCAAACTAGAATTGGAAGCAGAACTAACATTATAATTCCCATTCTCAATACAGACCCTTCCCCTCCCCCCCTCCTACCTATCCCATCATGTCTTTTCTGCTTGCTTAGAACATTAGATGTCAGGTAAAGTGTTCCTTTAACATTTTTGCAAAAAACAAAGTTTTGAGCTCTTCTAAAAGTATATTATAATGACTGTTTCAGTATTGTTTTAAAAAATCCAGGAGAGAACAAAGTGTATACCAGCTGTGTGTCTTACCAAAAAGATGACACATACAGTGGCTCCCAAAAGTGTTCGTACACCAACAAGAATTAATTAAAAACCTCATTATTTACCATTATATATTCTTATTTTTGCATGAAAATTTTTTCATAGCATATTTGTACAGTTCTTAATAAAGCAGTGAAGAATAAATTTTAATTACGATGCAAATTATTTTTTAAAAATGGCAATAAATAAAATTGCACAAAAATAGGACACAAAAGCGATCATACACTTTAAAAAAACATCACTAAATATGAAATTTTCTAAATTTTTATAAATGTTTAGCATTTAGTAGGATATCCTTTATTCTTTATAACAGCTTTTAAACGTTTGGGCATAGATTTAACCAAACGGTCGGTTACTTCTGCACCGATCTTGTTCCATTCTTCGATCATTACTGCTTTCAGTTGAATTTTCGATTTAATGTCGTGACTTCTTATTCGCAACTCTAATTCTTTCCAAATATGTTCTATAGGGTTTAAATCCGGTGATTGAGCTGGTGTTTTAAGGGTTTGAGGGCAATGATAGAGGCAAAAAAGACGAACATTCATGGCCGTATGCTTAGGATCGTTGTCTTGGTAATACACAAAGTTGTTTAAAATACCCAAATTTTGTGCCGACACTTTTAAATTATTATTGAGAATATTTATATAAACTCTATGATCCATTATACCATCAATGAATACTAAATTGCCTACTCCAGCCGCTGACATACACCCCCAAACCATGACACCTCCACCGCCATGTTTTACTGTTCCAACTAGATTCTTGGGATTAAGTTCTTCGATTTTTTTTTTTTTTTTTTTTTGCTTCATACAATGATTCTCCCATCCGACCCAAAGATGTTAAGCTTACTTTCATCTGCAAATAAGACACGATTCCAATAGCTCTCTCCCTGGTTTATCATAGATTTGTCAAATTTAAGCCTTGCAATTCTGTTCCTCTGACTTACAAAGAATTTTCTTCGTGCAGAACGGCCATGTATACCAGCATTCCGAAGAATTCTACGAATAGTTTCACAGGAAATAGAAGTTCCATTTGATTCATTATATTGTGAAGTAAACTTTATTGTACTCAGACATGGATTTTTTTAGAAATTTACTCACAATATTTCTTTGACTTCTAGCTGACAGAATTTGAGGGCGACCATTACGAGGCTTGTTTGCAATCCTTTTTCCCTCTCTGAAACGTTTTATTATGCTTTGCACTGTTGAATGAGGTAGATTAATTATAGTTGCAATGCCTCTAATTGATTTTCCAGCTTTAAAATGAAAAATAATTAATTTTCGTACGTCTAAACTCGTTTCTTTACGAATGCGCGTCATATCTAAAAATAAAGTAAATAGAATAAATAATTGTGATATTAAATACTGAAATCAAACGATTGTAGTGTATTTTTCAATTAGAAGAAAAATAAGCCCCAAAAGATATTTTTATGATGAATTTAAATAAATAATGTTTGGATGTACGAAGACTTTTGTGTTCTAATTTTGTGACATTTTTTATTTATTTATTTTTTAGAACAATACTACTTGATTTTTTATAAAAATATTTGTTCAGTTTTATTAAGAACTATTTAAAGATGCTAATTAAGAAAATCCAACTAATAAAATGCTTTATTAAGAAGTATAGAACACAATTTCTGCAAATTTCTTTAGTGTACGAACACTTTTGGGAGACACTGTATACAGATCCCGATACAATTCAATTAACATTTTGATTTGCAGCTGATCAGACAGTAAATATATATATATATATCATGCTACTTTCAGATTATTTGGAAATCAAATACTAATTAGTTTCGTGTTTTATGTTGTACTAAAAATTAAATTATGTACTGCAATTTTGAAATTAAGCCTTACCACTTGAAGAAAAAATTGAATAAGGGAATAACTCTGCGAGGCCAATATCAGTTATAGTAGGGAGCGTTTTGGTTTGGTTAGTTCGGGCGGGGGGGGGAGGGGGCGCAAAGACGAGTTCTTGCTACGAGTGCCCAAAAGCCTAGTTACGTCGCTGTAGTTCAACTTTTTTGCCAATCTAGGCCAAATTGTGTCAAACAGTAGAAAATGAAAAAGAAAGTTAGTTACCAATTCCTGAAGTATTATTCTCAGTGCTTTCTTCTAAACTATATACACAATTGAAAGAGTGACCTACAATAAAAGGCGATTTTTAAATTATGAAATTTTATTAAGATAAATAAAGTCATGATGAGTCAAAAAGCAATTTAACTAAACATACTTATGAATATAAAAATAACGAAATACAAAATCATGTATATACAATAATTCCTTTTTAGCATTCTGAAGACATATATATCTGACTGATGCCCTGTTTATTGAGCGACAAGGCTTTGAAGAAATATAGTTAGTTATGAAAGTTGATAAGTTCTTTTCACTGGCATATTCTACATGAAAGGAAGAAACTATAAAGGTTCGTTTTTTCAGCGTATACTGAAGAACGGGGTTCTTAGCCTGTGCCGGGTTAACAAGACCAACACACGCATATAATACGAATTCTACATGAAAAGCTGTTTATTTACGTTTTTGAAAACGAATTTTTTTTATTTCGGATCAGTTCTTTGTTGAGCATTGACGCTTGTTTTTATATCTGTATTTCGCATTTAAAAATTTTTAATCTACAAATTAAAAAATTTCAAAGAAAGCATGCAATTTCAGAGAGAATTGAAGAGGAATAATCATAATCACTCAATTTAAAGAGAAATAATCATAATCACTCAAAAAGACTTTTGCATATATATATATAAATTCTTCCTATTTTTAGAAACCTGAATTGGGTTCCAGAAGATTAAGAAAGAAAAAAAACTCCAGTTGCTGAAGATAAACAAAATAGTTGTCTATTTTTTTGCAGGTAAAATTTGCTGTTTTCTTGACAAGTGAAACTTTCTTTGAAATTATTCATTTTAGAAAGTATTTGTTCACATTTATGGTTGTCGCCTCAAAAAGCATGTTTTAGAATACAAAAAAGTATGCAGCGGCCAAACAGGCGATAAATGACTGTTTGTTTCGTCATCTGGCGAAAAGCATCAATCATACCTATGGAGATGAACTTTGCTCTCCAACGAAAACCAGTGACTCACTTCCTGGCTTCGCCGGTTTGCTCCGAACTTCTGCCTCGTGCTGGTCGATGGATGTACGGCTAATGTATCATGAGCTATATTTGTTAATTTAATTTGTAATTAAAATTTATATTTGTTATCTACATGGCTGGCAGTTTTCATTAATTAGAAATGTTTTAATACTTTAATTTAAAGTAAATTTGGCAACGCGTGTTAAGCTACGCACCAAACTGGTGACCCGGCAATTTCTTTTTTACTTTTCTAAAACTTGCGAAGTCCAGCCTCGAAATTTCTAAAATATGCTCACATCAGTTTTTAGTAACTGATCTCTTCAATTATTTTTCATACTTACCAACCATTATGGATTATTTTGGATAATTGTGCCGAGAAGTAATGCATCAAGGACCAGGTATGTGTTCGAATTTTCTTTTCTTTTCTCTGTGATTGGTCAGTATTTCGTTTCCCCATTATTTTGGCGAAAAAATCGTATTATTTATATTCAGTATTATTTTTCTTGTTATTTTTTGCATTCGAAGTATTAATTTCTTATTACTTTCGTTTTGGCTACCATGTTTATTATTATGATTCTTAACTCATAATTAAAAAAAAAGTATATTTAAATAATCATAACTTTTTCTAATACTCGTAATTATTGTAAAAATTATCATTTTCCACTCGAGTAACAAAAAATGCTTAATACAGAAAACGAAACTATCAATGCTGACGCTCCGACAGAGTCGCAGGTGTCCCATCTTTCGGTGAAAATACCGCCACTGTGGAGGAACAATATAAAATTGTGGTTCATCCAAGTAGAAAGCAATTTCGCTCTAGCTAAAATAACTAATGATCTTACAAAATACAATCATTTGATTGCGTCTATTGATCCGGAAACTTTATCAGCGGTAGCTGATATTTTACTTGCACCCCCCGACACCAACAAATATGATGCGTTAAAGGCTCGACTTATAGCCGAATTTTCCTCTTCGGAAAATGAACAGATCCGTCGACTGCTTTCTGAATTACATTTAGGCGCCGATAAACCGTCACAGTTACTCCGAAAGATGCGCGAACTCGGCGGTGGCTCAGGCATAAAAGACGATTTTCTCAAAACTTTATTACTGCAAAGACTGCCGTCAGAAATGCAGGCAATTTTATCAATAAGTTCTGAACCCCTGGACAATTTGGCCAACATGGCCGACAAAATTGCCGAGGTCCGTATTTCCTCAACAGAAAACAGCGTCTTTGCCGTCAGCCGAGGCGCGGAAAGTACTGCCATGCGGAAAGCTTCCACTCTGGATGAGTTTACTGCACTCCGAAGCGAAATAGCCGCTTTAAGTAAGCAGGTACAACGGCTTTCCCGCGACAGAAGCAGAGACCCGTTCCATCGGAAAAACAGACGGCGCAGTTTCTCTCGCGGGCGTTCCGGTGATCGTGGGAGAAAATTCTGTTATTATCATTCGCGTTTCGGAGAAAAGGCACTGAAGTGCGTATCGCCGTGTTCGTACTCAACTAACGTGGATCAGGAAAACTCCCAATAGCGGCTGTCGATCAACCTACATCGGCGGCAGCCGCGCAATCGTATCGTTTGCATGTTTTTGATAAGAGATCCCATTTAAAATTTTTGATAGATTCTGGATCTGATGTTTCGTGCATACCGCCCAACAAAAACCAAAAAAATCTAAAACCTGATTCCCTGCAACTTTTTGCAGCTAACAACTCCAAAATTTATACTTATGGATCTAAATTATTAAATGTGGACTTAGGTCTCAGGCGAAATTTCCCATGGAAATTTTTAATTGCTAATGTGCCTGTTCCAATAATAGGGGCGGATTTTTTACAAACCTTTGATCTATTAATAGATCTCAAAGGGCGTAAACTTATTGATAATGTTACTAAATTTACCCAACCCGGAATAATTTCAAAATCAACAGATTATACGTCTCTAAAACTTATTTCGGGTGAATCACTATACCATAAAATTTTGGAAGAATTCCCAGAATTAACAAAATTAACATTTGGGGTAAAACCTGTTAAACATAATACGGTGCATTTTATTGAAACAACCGGCCCGCCTTTCCATAGTAAACCTAGAAGGCTAAATCCAGAAATGTATGACGCCGTCAAAAAAGAGTTTCAGTTCATGATGGATCAAGGCATATGCCGGCCATCAAAATCACCTTGGTCATCTCCCCTTCATGTCGTCACCAAAAGCTCAGGCAGTATTCGTCCTGTGGGTGACTATAGGAGATTGAATGCCTGTACTGTACCGGACCGTTACCCCATACCTCATATCCAGGATTTTTCCAATGCACTCCATGGAAAAAATATTTTTTCGAAACTTGATATAGTCCGCGCTTATTTTCACATACCAGTGCATCCGGATCACATACAAAAAACCGCAGTTTGTACACCATTTGGACTGTTTGAGTTCCCATTCTTAAATTTTGGACTATGTGGGGCAGCACAAACTTTTCAGCGATTTATGAATGAAATCCTAGGGGATATTAAATTTTGCTATGTCTATTTGGATGATATTTTAATATTTAGTTCCAGCCAAGAAGAGCATCAAGCTCATTTACGAATCGTACTGGAGAGATTAAACACATATGGACTAACCATAAATGTTTCAAAATGCATATTTGGCGTTTCAGAAATTCCTTTCTTAGGTCATTTAATTACTAGTTCGGGAACTAAACCTTTACCCCATAAAGTTGAACCGATTCTCAAGTATCCACAACCAAAAACAGTTAAGGATCTACAAAGATTTTTAGGTTTTTTAAATTTCTTCCGTAGATTTTTACCGAACATAGCAAAACATCAGGTACATTTAACTTCATATTTAAAAAGAGCGAAAAAGAATGATAAAACAAAATTGGTCTGGTCAGATAAAGCGGAAGAAGAATTCCAAAATTGTAAAAAATTAATCGCAAATGCTGTTTTATTGGCACATCCAAAACCAGATGCCACATTGATTTTACAAGTCGACGCTTCAGACTTTGCAATCGGAGGGACATTGTCTCAATTAGTAGATGAAGAATTACAACCGCTCGCATTCTTTTCTCGGAAACTCTCTCCAGCAGAAAGAAACTATAGCGCTTACGACAGAGAGTTATTAGCAGCTTATGCTGCCATCAAACACTTTAGGCATATGCTTGAAGCTAGAAATTTCTCTTTGTTTACAGATCATAAGCCGTTAACTTACGCTTTCCAGCAACGCTTGGACAAATGCTCTCCCAGACAGGCAAGACAATTAGATTTTATATCCCAATTTACCACTGATATTCACCACATAAAGGGCTCTGAGAATATATTAGCAGATGCACTTTCGAGGATAAACGCTATAAACATGCCAAATCCCATAGATTATAACGAAATTGCACAAGCGCAAAAAATTGATTCTGAATTAAAAAAATTAATCAATAATTCTGAAACTTTACAATTTAAAAGAATTGCTTTTCCAAATTGCGAAACTCCCATTTATTGTGATGTATCAACAGGTACAGCTCGACCTTATATTCCTGAATCATTTCGTCAACAAATTTTTGCATCACTACATAACTTATCTCATCCTAGCATTCGCAGCACTTCAAAATTAATTCGATCGCGTTTTATTTGGCCTTCCATTCGAAAAGACTGCAACAATTGGGCTAAGCATTGCATCCCGTGTCAAAAATCGAAGGTAATTCGCCATACTAAGACCCCAGTGGGAAAATTTGTAGACCAATCACAGAGGTTCGAACATGTACACCTGGACCTTGTAGGCCCTCTACCACCTTCTCAAGGAAACTATTACTGTTTAACAATGATAGATAGGTTCACCAGATGGCCAGAGGCCGTACCAATTCCAGACATGACAGCACAGACAGTAGCACAAAAATTTTTTAAGCACTGGATAGCCAGATTTGGTTGTCCTGTAAGAATTACTACTGATCAAGGCAGACAGTTTGAGAGTGATTTATTCCGTGCTCTCTCTCAGCTACTAGGAATTAAAAGGATCAGATCTTCTCCTTATCATCCTCAGGCCAATGGCCTGATCGAAGAGTTCCACCGTCCGTTAAAAGCAGCTTTGAAAGCCTACAACACGGATCAGTGGTCTGCAGCACTGCCCACGTTGTTACTAGGATTCCGGTCCGTCTTCAAAGAGGATCTACAAGCGACGACTGCTGAGCTGGTTTACGGCAAATCTCTGCGACTACCGGGTGAATTTTTCGATCCAACACCTGGAGACGCATCACACAAGCAGCTCGTGGAGGACTTAAAACGCCATTTTGCAACGATGAGACCAGTTCCAACATCATGTCATGGACAAAGAACAATCTTTGTGCATCCTCACCTCAACGTGTGTTCACATGTATTTGTGAGACATGACGGTGTGCGTAAACCCCTACAAGCACCATATGATGGACCGTACAAAGTTCTATTCAGGCGACAGAAAACTTTTGATCTCGAGATCAAGGGAACTTCCCATACCATTTCCATAGACCGTCTGAAACCTGCTTTTATAATTCCTCCTGAGTGTACAAGTGTACCACCAGCCAAGCAAGAAGCAAGTTCCACTACTAAGTGTACCAAGACAGTTCCAGCTGAGACATCAGTCCTCGTTCCAGCAAGGCAAACAACTCGCACAGGACGACAAGTTCGACCCCCACGTCGTTATGTCCATTTCCAATGAGACTGCGGGGGGAGTGTGCAGCGGCCAAACAGGCGATAAATGACTGTTTGTTTCGCCATCTGGCGAAAAGCATCAATCATACCTATGGAGATGAACTTTGCTCTCCAACGAAAACCAGTGACTCACTTCCTGGCTTCGCCGGTTTGCTCCGAACTTCTGCCTCGTGCTGGTCGATGGATGTACGGCTAATGTATCATGAGCTATATTTGTTAATTTAATTTGTAATTAAAATTTATATTTGTTATCTACATGGCTGGCAGTTTTCATTAATTAGAAATGTTTTAATACTTTAATTTAAAGTAAATTTGGCAACGCGTGTTAAGCTACGCACCAAAAGTATGTTAACTATTATTGGAATTATAAATATTTTAGTAAGCATTATTTTTATTTTGATGGATTTTTTTTCCTCTCATCTCTAAAATTCTTATTTATGAGCCATGCTGAATACAATAAGCATTTATAAAGCTGCTATTTTCAAGTAAAGATATTTCCACAGAGAAGGATAACTGGTTATTTCATTAGTGTCCCTTCTTATGCAATACATTATTTTTTATGTATAATAGCAGTTTTTTCTCCAATACTACTCTTAATTGCCATTCAATCTACTTTTAAAAAATTATATTCCTGCATAATTCTATTTCAGTTTTCTTTTCATTCTGCTTTATGAATTTTTGTTTGTAATTATGGCACTTGCCACGGACAAGCCCCGCTGTTCAGAGACAGCCGATTTAAGCCTGAGGGGGAGCGTCTCTTGTTTTTATAGTAGCGCCAACTAGGGCCAAGAGAACGACTTAGCTACTCACGCATCACTCATTCGCTTGCACAACCCCTTTTTACAGGAGGGCACATTTACACATCTCACAGATAGAACAACGAAAGAACAACCATGCCCAAACCGGGACTCGAACCCGGGACGCCCAGATCACGTGGAAGACGCGCTACCCCTATGCCAGGACGCCGGCTTGAATTTTTTGTTTATATATTCAGAGTAGTATGATTTTATCACACAAAATAGAGAAAATAAAGTTGTCATTAACTTTCAATTTCAGATGTAATAAAAAAAATTAGATAGACAAGTAAACAAAAAATCACAAGCAATATATTTCGTCACGTGACTATGACGACATACGAATAAGGTCCAATGGTTGTGTTTTCATATCACGTTGTCAATGAGTGGTTTCGTTATGATGTTAGTAACCGGAAAAGTGACGATTATTGACGGTTATCATTTTTTTTTTAAATTTAGAATCGTAAAAACGCGAAACTTGAGGGTACGTTCAAGCTGTAACATTTATTTTCAGTTAATTTTTAACTATTACGATAAACGCATATCTTGAAAATTTGCTTAAATATTTCATTCCCTAAATCATAATTGACAATTTATTGTTGAAATATTTTAGTATCTCTTAAATTGTATATGATATAAAATTTCGAAACTTAATGATAAGTATTTTTTGTTTTCATTTATTTATTTGTATTATATGTGCAATTTGTTTCGTTATGCGCTTCTGTTTTATTTTTTTTAAATATTGTTTTGCTATAGTTGTGAATGTGTATTGTATATTAATTTATCAGAAATTATCAATTCTATTTTCTTCTGCAATATTCAATATAATTTCTCTTTTAGATATTGCTAAAATGATTACACTTCGTGCTGGAACTTACTTATCTCCAAGTATTCCAGTGGAATACTTTGAAATGATTCTGCAGTACTTAGAATCAAAATTAAGTATTCATACTACATTGTTGTATGAGTCGAGATGGGAAGGACCAAGACGTGAGAGAGAAGATCCTTTTTTGTCAGGATACTTGGATCTAGGTAGCATATTTTTTTTAAAAAAATTGTGTGTTTTAAATTGCTTATTTTGTATTGCACTTGCTGCTGAAAGGATGTGTTACTAATAGTATATTGCATTTTCATAATACAAATCTTTAAGACAAGGACATTTGTAATTTCAGTGTTAAAATACTAATTGTATAAAACATCTTTAAAATTATGTTAATTCTTTATAATTTTTAAATTTTGGATGAGGAATTTAGTATCTTCTTGAATATCAACTCCTTAATTTGAAATAAAAAAAACATATTTTTGGAAAAATGAAGAAAAATTATAGCAAATTTTTTTATATTAATAAGCATGATTAATAAGAAAAAGTTTGCTGCAAGACCCATAATTCAGTTTTATATTTAAGAAATTAAACTCTTAAATATCATTTTCAATTTGCTGCATGCTGTTATACAAATTTGTATTTTTAAGCTTATTCGATTCTATTCTTTAAAAAAATTATTTTTTAAGTAATGTAGTCTTTAGTATAATTTTGTATGTTATAATTTCGTTACTATATTTTTAAAAATTTCAGATTAATTAGAATTTACTTTCCATCTTTATATTACTTTTCTTTTCAGCCTGGATGAGTAGCACTATTTATTTACGAATGTTGAAAGATTCCAGCCCTATTGAATTATTGCCAATTTCATCTGTCCACAAGCACATACGCAATTCTGATCGTCCAGGCTATTATTCAGATGTCATAATGCACAAGGACCTTGGGTATGATAAGGCATTTTAATCTTTTCAAACACTCATTTAATATATTGTTTTCAATGTTTCATTTATATCCTACAGTTTTTATTAAAATTGATTTTGATAAATTTTGCAAATGAAATTACTTTCTATATTCATAATTCTTTGGTATATTTATATAGCTTAGATGTTAAATATAATTTGGTTTATTTTTTCTGCATGAAATATTTTTCAATTGATTACAAATTTAATTACATTCATAGTTTGATTGTAGTATTTTGGGCCTTATTTCTTCCAAGTTTTTACTATTTCTAATAATTTTACTTCATTTTTTTTCTGAATTTCTTTTGAAGATATAAAATTTAATATAAGTATTTAATATTCTAAATGATTATAAGGATAGCTTTCTGCTGAAATTGCAAGTTTGATGTTTCATTGCCAAAATTTTGAGAAGGAAAAAAATTATTAGAAAAATATTATGCAAATTTTTATTAATCTACTTATTTATTACTTTCTCTGTAAAATTCATTACTTACATGTGAAGATTATTGTTGATCAAATTTCTTTTAAATGCTGTATATTAAGAAGACCAAAGAAATTTTGTCTCTTTAATATACTGTCAAGTTACCAAATGTGTTTTGTATAAATAATTTTCCAATTTTTAAATTTTATTTCTTAAACTATTAATCCATCAACCATTGATTCATCTACCCATTATTATGCTAATTATGTAATTTTTTTTTTAAATCTCTTTGTGTGTCATAAATTGGATTTTGACATCCATGCTTTTTCTACTGCTGTCACATTTTTGCAATAATAGTCTCATGAGCAGTATAAAAATTATCAAGTTTGTAAGAAAGGCAGGCATTTACTATATAATTTACTCCATTATCTTTAATATTCTTTTTCATGAGCAAATACTTTATTTTTCTTAAAGTGCATTACATGTAGTTTTATTATGTCTATTTAGATGTCTTATGATATTGTTCAACCAGGCTTCTTCATCATTTGAAATACATTCTTACTAAAATTTTTATCTTCATTAAAAATAATTATAACTTGGGAACTACATAATAGTTTATTTCCACTGTACACTAAACAATACAACAGCTTATGATCGACTATTTTCTGCATTTTCTCTTCTAGCATTCTGAAAACCAAATTTTTTTATCATAAAACATTTTCCTATCTTTTGTATCCATCAAATATTTTAATACTCTTCTATCCAAAGTAGAAAGATTTTTTTTTCTGATTTATGATTAAATTGTAAAAGATAAGTTGTTACAAATGATATATAATGAGAGTTTTATTCACTAAAGCTTATTTCTTGATGTAAAGCAATATCAATCTGTTAATTTGTTATATTAAAATTCTTATCTTCTCCTTGTACATTTTTGTATTTTTCTTAATGATGATATTTAACCAATAATATATCATTATATTCAGATTGTGATGAACTAATATTATTTTTCTGCTTTTTCAATTATTATAGCTAAAAATATCCCAATTTTGTTCTCATGCATTTCAAATATTATTTTGTGATTCATTTCATCATATTAAAAAAAGTATAACATTATAAGTAAAAGTAGTAGCATTATAAGCTAAATCATCAATGTATATTAATTAGGTAATTTTGACAATCATCATAAGGTAATTTTGACAATGAAAACACACAAAATTTGAACTCAATATTTTGATAAATCTTCATGGATTAGACCTCCCTGAGTTCAAAAGAAATATTTTTGGAAAATGTTTGTTGACAAAGATAACTAAAAATATTTTGAGGTAGACAGAAGAAATTTGTTATGATATTTATACAAAATTTTTAGATTTCTGCCAAATTTTGAGCAAAATTAGTTCAGATAAAATCTGTGTCCAATTGTTCAAATGTAAGTTAATACGAACTAAACAAAGAGAACTAGATAAATAAAATTCATTGTATAAATTCAACATCTATAATTCAACACTTATCAAATTTTGAACCAAATCCAACTATGGGTTAACCATCTGCACTTCCAGAAACATGTAAATGCGATCACAAAAATGCAATGACTTGTGTAAATATGTGACAATCAACATGTAATTTTGTGAGTACATATGTAGTTCTGCATCAAGTTTTTGTTTCAATTGGTTCAGAAAAATGCATCTAGAACACAAATTCGATTTTTGGATACTATTAATCATATGTCAATGATTAATCACCAAAACACTCTCCAAGGATCACACGTTGGATTGAGTAAAATTTTTTAATTTATGCCAGAAAATATTTCATTGCTGTTGTACATCAATGCTGTACAAATCATTCTCTGGAATAACACCTTTATTAGAGAGTATGCGAGAAAATTTTAGGGAGACAACTCCTAGTGATTTTATTTCTTTAATTAATGGCACATTTTTGTGCTTTTACAAATATATCTGCTCATCCTTATATCCAGTGTTCCTGGAATGAGCATGAATAGCTTAAAAATTCTAGTAAATTTTTTTAAAATAATTAGTTGAGATTTCTCAATTCTATGTTATATGGTCCCCGATTAAAAATTACTTTAGATTTTTTTTCCTAACTTAAAAGGAAATATTTCAGTTTTATTTTGATATAATAGGATTTTATTTAGAAATAAAAGGTAACTGCATTTATTTTAAAAGATTTAGCTTCAGATTTGATCATTGAATTTTATCTTTCCTGGAATTCATTAATTTTCTTTTATGTAATAATTTTCGATCATATTTTTTATAGGTTTATTCAGTTTTTATTGTCCTGTTAATCATACTTATTTTATTTCTTAGTGTTTTCATTTGGCATAATTAATTATTCTCTGAAATCCAGCATTTTTTGCTGAAAATCTGTAGAAACAGGGAAAATTTAGGATATTGTATTATAACTAGAATTATAAATGTGTATCAGATTTTGAACTAAATCAAACAACATGTTGGCTGTCTGCCAATAAATTTTCATGCATTTATGAAAGTAACAAATCAAATGCAGCAAGTAATTAATTGAAATTTGGTATATAAAGTTCAAAGTTATATTTTTGGTATAGATACCAAAAATAAAAATCTGCATTAAATTTTATATCTAATCAATTTATTCCTAGAGGTTGAAATATTAAATAAGAGAATAGTGGAATAATCCTGTTGGTTTTTCTACCATGCCGTGTATTTTCTTCTATGAATATATTAACTAATGACATAATTAACTAAATATTATGCATTTGTCAAAAGTCATGTTCATATACTGAAAATAAAATTAAACCTGGAAAGGATTTTAAAGAAAAAGATAGACAAAGGGAAATATGAGAATTAAATGATTGGTCAATGATTTTACGCTACAGTGCTAGGCTTCAGTGCTAATTTTTTAAAAAATTTAAAGGGTGTTTTTTAACCTTTAATTCATCACTTTACTATGTACATTAAATTATTCTAGTCTTTAGTTTTATGTATGTGTGTTTTTAAGCACCATTTTGTCATGTTATTTTTTATTATTATTATTATTTATATTTATTCTTCACTCCATTAACTATTGTACTAGCATGCAATACTTCTAACATAGAAAAGAAATTCATATGGATAAAGAAAACATATTTTTTAAAAATAATTGCTGGGTGCCATTGCAGTAAAAAAAGCATTTCTCTGTTTTAAAGTTAGATGGATAAATCATAACAGTTTTCATAATCATAACAAAATTTATTTCATGAAATATATTAACAAAGACTACATGTAGCCGGATTTTTATCGTATATGTATCATCTATAAAGAATTGTTCATAAAAAAAGTGTTTATGTGTTTGTATATATATATAATATAAACTTCTTCATTTCTCTTACAGTGAAAAAGTGAAAGATTTTATAGACTTAAGAGGATGCAAATGGGCTGACAACTGCCCCGAGTCTTTGAGTGGGCATGTCATCACACTGAGTAAACTTAAAGAAATCGGTGAAAATGCTTCTTTCTTTGGAAATGTACTTTACTCAGGTACAAAAATTTATATTTGAATGATCAGTAATTCTTATCTCTACTTTAATTTTCGAACACCTTCATGCAAATTTGTTCATGCTGAATTATACAAGGCATGTAGCATCGTGAAAAGTGTAAAGAAAACTTTATTGCTTGTTTCCGCAGTTGTTGAATACATTAAATTGAAAGTTTGACCTTAAAGGTTTGTTTATGGGATAAATCAAGAAAGAAAACTAACGAAAGGGAAAAATTCAGAAAGGAAATCCGAGGTGACATAATCCAGAGTTTCTATCACATATTAAGATAATGCTTAATTACTTGTCCCCCTCTCCCTCTTTTTTAAACTGTGTGCATTACAGTCGATTAAAATATTGGAATGTTATTCTAAAGGGGCAGTATGAAATATGTACTACATATTTGTTGTAACTCAAGATATGTTCAAATTTCAATTTTTAGTGTTAGATGGTAAAGAGTTTGTTTTAATTATGCTTAAATGTATGTTTAAACTTTTATGTGTTGCTATAGCAGAATATACAGATTGTTCGATTAACAGAAAATTAGTATGTGGCAGAATGAATTGAATGCATCCAGGTGATATATCAAAGAATTTTTTCTAAAGGTACTTAAGTGAAACATTAATACATTACATATTAGACCATCATTCTTGTTAAAATGTCACTTTGTAGCAAATCCTTCAACAACTTATTAAAGGTATTTTATTGTATTTACAGTCTTTAATTATGTAAATAAATTTTGTAAAATCCAATATAATGAAATTTTAACTTCAAGCCATAAATTAATTAAAAAATAAAAACTTAAATTTTAATGTGTTTCTGATATAACATCAAAGCATATTATCGCACAAAATTTTACATTATTTTAAAGTTGAAAAAAAAAAAGCTTTACTACTATACCAATTTTGTTTGAATAAAAACAATTTTTTAGTAAATTTTTAAAAATTAGTTGTAGTCACATTTTATAACAATGATTTTTATTTTAATGAAATTGAAAATAAAATTATTATCTCGTTGAATTGTTGTCATGTGATTTTATTGCTCTTAAAATCATAATAAAAAAATAAACTCTCTTTTTTTCTTTATTTAAAACTTAAAAACTTCAAACTAGTTCATTGAATAGCATTCTTCTTATAAGATGACGGTTAAATTTTGAGGCAATGCAATATATTGTTTCGTGTTGGCTTAAAAAAATACTTCTTTTAAAAAATTACATTAGCTGGAATTTTTTTTAATTTTCATTTTGCTTCTAACTACAGAGCTGACATCTTTTTAATATCGTGAATTTTTTCCTATCAATTATGAAAACTATAAATTATTAACACATATTCATTTCTTTATGAAATATATAATCATGCTTTTTTTTTTTTTTTTTTTTTTTTTTTTTTGCTGGTTGATGCTGGGGTCGCGGTGGCTTGGGGATAAGGTGTCGGCTTCAGAACTGGAGGGTTTCAGGCTCGAGACCCGATTCCACAGAATAACTGTTGTGTAAGCAGATCTGGTGCACATTAAATCTGTCGGGGCCAATTGTCCTTCCATTGGTGTGGTGTGGAAATTTGAACAGTGGAGTGTCGGCTCAAGTATTGTCTTCGTTATCTGGCAGTGGTTCAAAACTATGAGGTCCGTCCCAGAATAGCCTTTGTGTTGCTTTAAAATAGGATGTTAATATAAATAAATTAAACTGAATGCTTCTTTTCTATAAAAAAATTGATCTAAAAAGTCAATTAGAGAATGTTTTTGTTCTGTTAACTTCATGTTAGTAGCCACCCTAGAATGCTTTAGCTCTTTAACTTTATATGGCTGCAAATCAAATGGTCTTGATTAGTAAGTATGGTGAGTTAACAAAGGAGGAAAATCAGTCTTCATACCTGACGTGTCAAATTTTATTTATCACTAAATGTATAAAAGTCAAATATAAAATTTTTGGTCATGCTGTATTTCTATATTAATATCAACACTTTCAGAAATGATTATCAATCCAAATTAATTGGAAATTTCTTAATTTTAAAAAATGCTGAAAACTATTTTTATTGTTTATTCTATAAAAGTCTACTTAATTTTCTAGTAATAAGTTTTTCACTTTTATATTTTTGTTACAAAGCAAAAAAAACATATTAAAATTTGAAAAATACACTTTTAAAATTAATTTTCTTAAAAAGTTTTTCAATAAAAATATTATAAAATAGAAAACATCCTATACTTTAAAAATATGCAGGCTTATTTATGCTTAAATGTACAAAGTTTTTTTTTTTTTTTTTTTTTTTTTTTTTTTGCTAAGGTGCTTTAAAAAGTGCTTAATTTTTACAACAATTTCTTACTATGTAACCTGTTATTAATTATTTAGAATTGAGATGAATTTTGGTCATAAATGGACATTCAAATTGTTCAATTAAAATAAAAAAAATTTTAGATCTTTTCCCCCATTTTTGCTGGATTGGTGAAATTGTTTTCCATTTTGCTGACAGAGTAGCTGTTTTTAAAAATATTAACAGGAGAAAACTGCAATCTGTAAAGTTCATTTAAACACTTAACTGTTTCTTCTTTTTAACTAGCAAGGTTTAAAGAATCTTTTTTTAAATCCCTTTCTTATACAGTCTAGTTTCTCTCCTTAGTTATTAGTCCTTACTTATGCAGAAGTCTTCAACTTAAATATCGTATAGTAATACTCTATATAGATATACAATTTTATAAATTTGTTTTAAAACATATTTTTACTGAAATCTAGCATTTTACATAATCAAAATGTGAGTCTAAGATTATGCCAGTCTGCAAGAGCAATTGCTGAGCTTTACCACTTGTATTTTTAACACTATCTAATGTGTATAAATTAAAAATATAGTACTTCATAATATGCATTAATTAAAAATGAATTGATGCTACTTCAAAGGCTTAGTGGCTTAGAGTAGTGAAAATTTGATTTTTGATCTGGGTTGTAAAAAAATACAGGTCCTGATATTTTAAGATTAAGTTTCCTAACATCTTGAAAAGGCTTTTGTATATTAGAAACTGTAAAAGTACTTTTTAATCAAGTTAGCATACATATAATACACATTGCAACTCTAATGTATCATGATAATCTTGTGTTTCTTTCCATTAGTTTTTTTCTAGCTGTTTTATGAATTTCCTGTTTGTATAATTTTCAAAAATTAAAAATTTATTTAATTTTACTTTGTCAAAAAAATTTAATTATGCTTTAAAAAAAATTAATGCACATACCTTCATATGTGAACTTGGATATGTTGTACTTGCAAAATGTAATATTTTCAATTATTGTGTTATATAATATAAGATTTTGCACCAATTCTTTATATGTAATAATTTGCAAGGATTTAAAATGTTGTAAATTGATATATAAAAAGGTAAACAAAAAATACCAGTTTCATAAAAACAGATTTTTATAGTTAAGTATATTATTTCTTTACAATTTTTACCAGATTGAGCACACCACACTCGCACACATATATATATTAAAATCTTTTCATTGCTAAATTATGTGATTTTATGTAACTTATTATTCACATTAAACTAGTTTTCATCATTACGTATATGCATATGCTAACCTATTATTTTCAAGCACTGAATACAGTGAAACTTGTATATAACTATACTGTCAATAATGATAAACCTAGCTATGGTGATATTTTCCTTTGTTCCTGGCAAAACTCTTATTTATTCACTGTATTCTGAACCTACTTATAGCAATAACCATTTTCAAGCTGCACTTGTCTACAATAGTGATTTTTATTCTTTACAAAGCTGTTAGTACATATTGCACATTTTTTTTTCCTCCAAAAATGACACCTTATTGTCTGTAATGTGGGATTAAAAGAAATAAAGAAAGAGAGAATGTATCCCAACAGGTGTTAATTGTTTCATTGTTTTGATCCTTTTATACTAAAGGGATCAGGGAAGGTGAGATTTAATGATAGGCAACAAACACCAGTGCACATTCCAATGAAATATATAATATATAAATTAAAAACTGCAATCCTTAAAATGTCATCTCTTTGCAATTTTCCCCTCTTCTGTTATTGATTTATTTCTTTTTAACATTCAATCCACCAATACCTCAATTAGATATGAAGTTCTTCTCTGGAAATCTCCTTTTTCTCAGGAAATTTAATTTTTTGAAATTGTCATTGTAAGGGAAGTATCTGTTTGCTGTGTGTACAGAACTCGATAGTTACAAGTGGTAATTGTTCAACTTTTAAAATTGTAATTGTGTGAGAGGGGGGGGGACTGGCCTCTTTCTGTATTGCTTTTAAAACTTTTTATTTATAGGTAAAACATCGCTCACTTCGGGCAGACCTTGTTGACCTTTTTCTTGCAATATGTTTTTCTTGTGCTAAAGTTATTGCCAGTAAAGTAAACTTAATTTGAAAATGAAACTTTTTAGTGGAGTCAACTTCTATTACATTACAGCATTATTGAAATGCAATTGTTTGATTAATCTGTATGCTGCTAGCATGTTGTTTTTGCAGTATAGTAATTAAATTTTTAAATTCTTTATGTAAATGGTGTAATTTATGAATAGAATTTTGAATCATTTGATTGTTAACACTGATGCAAAAAGTATTTTTTTTAAAATTATCAAAATTTATTAAAAACACTTCATAAATAAAATAGAATCATTAAACAGATATTTTTTTAGAGCTTTAAAATAAAAGCTATTTTTTGTGCACTAATATTTTTGGAAGTTATTGCAGGAAAACACAAAAGGTTAGATTTATTTTTAATTAAAATTCTAATTCATTACACCTCTCGCATGTGTTTGGAAATTTGGTGAGAAATTAAATTACTTTAATTTATAGTAGAAAGGCATAAATTCAAACTTGAGAAGTATGTTTATGTAACTGAGACAAAATGGTGTATAAACTGTAGCTGTATAACACTACAAATCACAGGGCTTACTTGACTTTGCTGCATTCAATTGCACAGACAATTCTGGACTTGAACTCCAGAGTAGTTGTTTGCTTTTCATTATCTAAGGGATTCAACTTTATGAAAATCTCCCTATGTCTTAAGAACTAATTTTCAAGCTTTCTTGGATTTCTCAAACAAGCATTTGCTTACCAGTGTGAAAATTGCTGTAACTGTATTGATATTAAAACTTTACTGCACCGCAAAATTCGAGCAACTTGTTAGTTGCAAGTTTCTTAAATAATGTAAATGATTTAAAATGATAGAAATCAGTGGACTTTGGAAAACCTTTTATAAATTATGGATATCTCCATAAAATTTATTGAATTTTAAGATGTACGTAATTGACAGTATTCACATTTTTTTTATTTCTGTTATACTACAAAATACAGTAATAAAGAAAATTTATTAAAATTGAAAACTATAAAAAATTTTAAATTTTGAACATTTTATTAAAATTTATCAAATAATATATATGAATTTTTGTTTCTTAATTGTAAATGCTTTATTTGTGTATTGTCATGCCTTTAAAATATTTTATATGCTTTTTTGCTGAATATAAGTAAATGTTAAAATCCCCCCCCCCCCCATTGTTTAAAATTGTAATTCTTTTCTAACTATGTTGCTCTGGGTAGTAAGCATTTTTGCCAAAATAAATAATTTCGATGTCATTTTAAAATCACAAATTGTGTTTTTAATTTTTTTTAAATATTATTTTTTTATGGAGTTATTTTTATCGTAGGATCGCATCTGGAAAGCATTAAAATGGTTATTGGCAAAAAAGTAGATGCTGCAGCTGTTGATGCCAACTGCTTAGCTTCTTTTTTGCAAAGAAATTCACATTTAGCTGATGAAATAAAAGTGCTGACTTCTTGGGGCCCATTACCTCCATACCCCTTTGTTGTGAACTCTAAACTTGATGGTAAATTTTATTTTATTTTAATGCAATTTCCTTTTTTTTTATTTCTGCACAGATTATATATACAAGTTGTCCTAAAAATTGGAGCAAGGGTTTATTTCCTTAAATATTGCTTCTTGGCATATATTCCCCATTACTGAATTTTATTAATGAAAGCGAGGCAGTTGTAAGAAAACATTTTGGTATCTGCAGAGATTTATAATAAATAAAATTATATAACACTCTTATTGTTAAAAGCGAAACTAACAAACAATTGCTAAAATGTTTCTCTTGTATTCTTTTATGTATTCATATATTCTTTACATTTGCATTCGTAAAATAAATTATCTAGTCTAAATTTATATTAAACCTTTCTGATTTAGAAAATAAATATATCTTTGAAAATTTTATAAATAAAGCATAAGAATTTATGCATAGATGAATGTATTTTAATTTATGTATTTATGCATAGATGGAAATATTCTGTAGCCAAATTCACCAAACAATGAGTTAACTTTCAAGTCTCTCAAACCAGATTTACAAGCTAATTCTTACTTGCGAATAATTCTTATACTCAAATGCAAGTTTCTTTACTTATGTTTTAACTAGCTCTTATTGCCCAGTTGACTTCAAAACAGCTTTTTCTTGTTCCAAATATTTTGTATACTCCGCTGACATTTGGTGCTTACGTCAAATTTGAAGTGAATAAAAAACAAACATATATTGATACCTTCCCCCCCCACTTCCAATTTAGGATACTTGAAATCAAACTTGAGTTATAACGAATATGCAGAATTTTTAACTGTGCATTTCGATTTTTATATACTAGTTTGATTTTTGTTTGTATGTTTTTATGGCTAAAAATATCAGCAGTAATGTTGGTTTCTTCATAATAATTATAGGATAATCATGTTTATCAACATGATTAACTTGTATATTTTCTGACAATTACATATTACCATTTAAAACAATACAAAAATAATCTAGAAGCTATTCAAGTGCAAAAACACAAAATCAGCCAAAACTATTTCTTAATCCATATTGGAAAACAACCTGCTATATTCTGCTAGAACAATTCTTGTTGTACTATGCATTTGGTAATGTGCAATTAAAACGTGCCACTCCAAATTCGGTGCATCGAAATTCGGAATAAATGGGCATATTCTGGTCACCCTTTTGGCATGGAGAGTAATAAATCAACAGGTTAGTTAATTTGTAAGTCAAAGTTTGATCGGACTATTGAATAAGGCCATCACTAATTGACTTCTTACACTAGAAACTGTATAAAATTAAAATTTTTAACTTTTCATTATTAATTTTAAGGACACCTAAAGTGTTTTCATACAAATGACTACCTTATTTAATAAAACTTTATATTTGAAAGTATATGTCTATTTGTAATATTAAACGAAATAATTGCATAGTAAATTTTTTGAAATACCCATGTGTGTGTGATACTTAAAAACAAACTTTAAAAAACCAGTTGGAGTGGGCTGTGTTAAATAAAGAATACAAATAAATAGATGAAGACAAATAAAAACCTATCCTAAAATAAAGAAATGCCTAAACATCAAGGATTTCAATAAATCTGAAAACACCATTTCTAATTCTTTAGCTAAATAATTGATATTGCTTAAGTCTAGAAAACATAATAATATGCAATCATTGCAAAGTTTGTGCATCAAAATCTAAGTTAATAATAATAATAATATAATAAGGCATCTTTATTTAATTGAATTAATTAAAAATTTAGAAGGAAAAAAATTTTTAAGGATTCTAAGCCGTATTAAAGCCTGTGTAATTTTTGTAGATGTTTCAAGGACACTCGTTTTCCCTACTCTTTACACTTTCTCCTTGTCTGTTGCCATAGTTTCGACAAAGCTTGTTTTTTTCCCACTCCAGTACATTTCAATAAGGACGTTAAGCTGGCAGTGTAAGCAAGCAATTTTATTCAATCATTGAATCTGAGATATTTTAAGTAGATAAAACAAATAATAACAATTTTTAAAAAACCAGTTGGAATGGTCTGTGTAAAACTTTCTCCCACATTCTTTAATAAAGGTGCCAAGAATGCATTGCATGGTGTAGAATAGTTATGAAATATTAATCTTTGGCATGAATTTAGCATTTCTTACTGGATCTACCGTCTGATTCTCGGCCAATTTTTTGAGGGGTAATCCCTGGTAAATGGGCACTAATATCTGAAAATCGAAATTTCTGTTTAAGACGGGTTTTTTCCTTTTTTTTTTTCTGATTGAAATAAAAATTATAGTGATAAAATCACATACCAAATTTGATATATTTAAAACGTTGCATTTTTGAGTTCGAAAAATAAATGCATATATTTTTAAACATTGTTATGTTTATCAGAGTAAATTTTTGCATGTTTAATATTGAAATAAATAAAAGAATTATAAAATGTAAAAATATCTAATTTAAAGGTTCTTTATGCATAATGAATGCATAACTTAGCATAAATGAATCCCACAATCCTGAACAAACTATAACTTACTTGAACAAAGTATGAAGCAAAAAGCTATCGGAATACCTTAACAGCTGTGTAAAACAAAAGTGACACTGTTGTCTGCCTCAGCGTTGTAAGGCAGACAACCAGTAACAAGGTATAAAATGTGACCTCGAACCGCCTACTCTAAAATAAACAAACTATAGTTAAGTGATATCTGTATCAGAAATTTAAAATATGCTCAATACATCATTGTTTAGATTTCTTTATATGATATAAAATTTATGCTAATTACTGTTTTTTTTTTTATTATTATTATTATTTATTAGAATCGATGAAGTCAGATATAATGAAATGTTTGTTAAATATGCACCAAGACCGTGAAGGCTTAAAAAAGCTTGAAGAATTCCATGTTCGAAAGTTTGCTCCAATCAGCGCAAATGAATATGACAAAGAAGAGTTCATGATAGAACGCACAAAGGATCTCAGTTTTGGAACAACATATTACTAAAAAAATGGTAAATTATTTTAATTAATATGCAAGTACTGCAAAATTTGTAAATTTCAGAAAAAAAAATTTGACAACCAATAATATATATATATATATATAGTATGATATTAACAATCAATATTAATTTTATATCTTCAGTTTAAAAATAAATAAGGAAAAGATAGAAATTTTTTCCTTGTTGAAAGTTGCATTGTCTATTAATTAATTGCATTATCTATTGACCTGTTTTATCCTCTTTGCCCCATTCCTTATTAAATTAGTGGAGAAAATAACACAAATTTGAAATCTTTGTTCCTTTATATCTTTATACAAAATAGACCAGTCTTCACTTGTGATTTGTAAATAGGAATTGGTCCCTATTGTAGTTCTTTTTTTCTTTTTTTTTAAATAAAGAATTCTATTTAGAATTAAAATTTAGGATGTGCAGTATCATTAAAAGGTCATTGTTTTTTGTTTTTATCACAACACTTATTTTTCTTTATAAAGATTTTATGTATAAAACAACTGAATTTTTTAATATTCTAAATCTGATCAATTATATGAATGTAATTCATTAACATTCCACCGATCTTTTATCCGTAGTGGAATAATCAATGAGTCCAATGGTAAGTGTAAAGTTTTCTCTCGGTTTAAAGAAATAGGAATTGTTTGGAGAAAATACTTTTTCATTAACTTTAATCTTTTTGCTTCTCTAGGTAGAAAAAAAAAATCTTTACAAGAATTCTTAATGTATTCATGGAAATAATGCAAGTTTGATTTTATGTGTTTTCAGCTCATTATTGTTTTTTGCAAATGATTACCACTTGATAAACTATTTTTTTATATATCAACATTATTATTAATGAATCATTTAAGTATTTTTACAGCAAAAATTTTTTAAGTAAAAGCTTTAGAATTTGTCTGTATAATATGTCATGAAAATATGTTTAATTCCTCATGGATATTCAAAAGTGAATACACTGAATGCTTAAAGGCTTGCAAAAAAAAAAAAAAAAAAAATAGAAACTTTATTGAAAAATAGAAAATACCAGCAACATTGATTCATTCAAAAAAAAAAAATCAATTTTTGAAGGAACCAATTTCTATAGAAATTGTTATCAATTGTTGTAATGTAATGTCCCTCCCCCTTAATACTACCAATTGTAGTATAATAAAGTATTTTTCAATATGCAGTAAAACTGCTTTATTAAGATTTTCATAAGAAACTCGTATAAAAAATATTTTAAATAATTTTACTTCAATGTTTATGAAAAATGTTCATCAGTCACTGGTGATATTCTTTTATATTATATTGCATTTTATAAGTGTGTAAAATTATATATTTACTTTCCTAACTTGACTAATTGCTTTGTAACTTATAGATTTATCATTAAACTACTACTACCAATGTTAATTCTTGTTCTCTCTCTGAAATTTCTTATAAAATGATTATTTTTAAAGATGAAATTTGATTGCTCACCTATATAAAATCTGTTTTAACATGTTAGTCATATAGAAAGTTTCCCACATCAATAAAAGATGGTGCAAATTTAAAGATATGAACCAGGTAAATTGTGAGTGTGCATACATTAGTTGTCAAAAACTTATATTAACATTTCTATAATATATTAAGAAGCCATTCTTATTTCTTCTGCCAACAATGAAATTAAGTCCTCAAAGTTGAACTTGACTGTGCAGCATTAAAGAAGTTGCAATGAGCTATTCAGAATTTGAGACATGGGATAATCATTGCTGAATATAGTAAATTAAAAAAAAAAAAAGAAAAACTGGGTGCTGAAGTTTTGTTGGGGCATGCTTATATTTGACCACCCTACCTATATTCTCAATCTTGCTCCCAAAAATATCCACTATCTTTCTCTTGAAGTAGTTCCTGCCTGGTCATTACTTTCCTGTAGACAACTGTGATACATTGATTCCATTCCCAGCTGGCAAAGTTCAGTGGCATTTCACAATATGACATTACAGTTGCAGTGGTTATTATACTGAGAAGTAACTGAAATATTGCTGTACCTCTTGCAATAAATCTTTTCAAGTAATTAGGTTTTTGTTTCTATTTATGGGAAACTTACTTTCTTAAGGATCCTCATATATCAATTTTTGTGTTATTAATTAGTTTGATTAATCTCTTAATTCATCATTTGTATGAATTATCTAAATACAGATAAATCATATTTAAAAAGACTTGACAGTCTCCAATCTATTGGACTCCAGTCTAATCTTTGTAAAAAATTTTACTTCATTCCTTCGTATCATGATATTCGTGATGGAAAGATTTATGTATTAATAAGGGAGTAGTACAAAAATTGGCAATACAAGATGCTATGTAAAGAGAGACCAGATCATGATGCATTTTAGTTAAAAAAAAAAAGTTAAAAAAATTGTTTTACAAAGTCTTTTTTACTATTACCTACTTTTTATCTTTCAGTTTATAATTCATTATTATAAATATTATGGAATCCTGCAATCTGTTGCTTTTAAAAACTCATTATGAGATTACATCACAAGTATTAAATTAAAATTATGTAAAAAATAATTAAGTAAAATTAGCTGATGTATAGTCATCAGATATATAAAGGTATTTAAAATCATAAAAAAAAATTATTGAAAATTTATTACAAAATTATATCTTGATATATAAAAAAAATTGAGCTAGATAAAAATGTATAATGTGGAAAAGTTTATCTGCTAAAATCCTTGTTTTAAAAATAGAATTTGAATCTTCATTGCTTAATCTAAATGGTTAAGGTTTCTGTAATTCATGAAGTACAATTTTGTTCATTTATCTCACCGAAGTCTATTCTGGAAGAACAATTTTGAAACTTTCATGAAACATAAAATTTATTAAAAATATGTTCTTCAATTTACTTCAAATCTGGTTATTGTCTTGTATTTGTTCATAATTTAATTCAACACTCTTTGTAACTCATAAAGAATTTAAGACACTAAGCATATGGAATATGATTTAAAATAAATGTTTTTGTAACCAGTTGTAATAAGCTAGGAAATGTCTTTGAAGATTGTTTTCCTATCTGCATTTTTATTTAAAGAATTTGTATCTTGTAGATATTCTATATTTTACTTATTTGAAGACTTATAAAGTTTATAATGTGGAACTATAGATCATGTTCTTTATGAATCATTTAAAACAAAATTTGATGAATGTATCATTTACCAAGAGTAAAATTACTTTATATATATATACCAGTGCACCCTTATTACCCAGTGTAACCTGTCTATTTGAATGATGACTAATTGATGTACTGTTACATTTAAAGATATTGATTAGTGGCAACTCTAGGACTGAAGTGTCAGAATTTTGCGACCAAATTTGCTCTCAAATCCATTGCATGTTTTGTTCTATGGTCAATTGTTTATGATGAGAAGGACATTTCATCGAGGATGGGGGGAAGATGCTTCTTTCATATGCGAAAATTAGAGAGATGCTCGCTCAAGGTTTGCACTCATCATCTGACCATAATTCAAAACTGTAAAGTTCATTTCAGACTAATATTTATAGAGCTTTAAAATGGTACTTGAAGAAAATTCAATTTAATTATATTAAAGATGTATATCAGTAGGTGGGAAGGACTGATGAATGCATTCATGTAGAATTTTCATACATTTTACACTTGTTCTTATTTTCAGCATTCCTTGATCTATTTCCATTCAACTGCCGATAGCTTCTGGAGGATTTACGATCTTTGGAAATGACACAAATGCATGAAGAAATTTGCAGTACTTAAGAGAAAAACTATTCATGCATTTACTTACTTGTGAAATTGTTGGGCTTTTATATTTTCTTAAAGTAAATATTTACAAATGCACTATTTTTTGAACAGGTATTTTTAAAATGTGTATATGTTGCAGATGTGTATAATTAAGTTATTCAAAGTTCTCTCATTAGAATATTTGGAGCTACTCTGTTATCTAGATTGATTTTGATCATAGTGATATAATCAAACTGTTGATTTTAAAAGATTGCTATATATATATATATATTAATGTTGACTTATTTTGTTATTGTTTATGTTTAAGCTATTCCAATTATCATTTGTTTTTTATTTAAATTGTATTGTTATGGAAGCTTGAAATAAAAATTATTCAGTATATAAAAGTTTCTTAATCATGTAATTAAATTATTCTTATTTTACAAAGTAATTTTTCATAGTCTTTTAAAGAAAATAAATTTATTAATTTTGCACAAAAATAATGAAATTTCTTTATTCAAAATATATTTTCTGATATCACATTCTATAATATTAAAAAAAATGATATTTTTTTTTAACTAAATATCCATTTTTTATCCCCTTAATTAAAAAAAAACTAACATTCTGGGGACAGATTATGCTATAATTTTCTTGAGGTTTTTATATCAACCATTTTATAAGTTTTGCAGTTCTAATTAGAAGTTTTCTAGGTGGGGTTTTTTTTCCCCCTTCCCTTCTCCCTTCTTATTGGTAAAGAATAGTTGAAAATTATTGTCGAGAAAACTGTTTTCATTAAAATGATTATAAAATAATTTTTATAAATTATGCTTATTATATGTGCATCTAAAGTTTAATTATTTAAATATTTGTTATTATATTATAACTATATTATTGTATAGTTATTAAATATAAAATGTGAAAATAGAGGACACAATTTTTAAAGAACATACATTGCAATTATATATTATCACATTTCAAGTATATATTTTTAATCATGTAACTATGCATTATGCTTTTTTGTGGATATTTACATAAGATAAAATTTTAAAAAATAATACAAAAAAAGTATTTTATTTAATAAGTATTTCGTATTTTTAAATTAGTGCAAATATGTTAAAAAGATTTCCAAATATTTATGAGCAGATGCAAGGCGTTTGTTATAATTTCTGGTTAAAAGGAATTTTAAAAGGTTCATACTTTCATTTGGCTACATATTAGTGTATGTGATATATTTGATTCATGTCAAAGTATGAAATTTCTAAAATGATATGTAATAGCAACTTAAAGTAAATCGTATATATTTTGATTTCTCCAAGTGTTACTTTTGTATAAAAATATTGAAAATAGAATGTTATTTTTGATATGCAAGTATTTTGTTATAAAGTCTACTTATATGCATATTTAAGTACTTAGTCATGTAACCATAAAAGCATTTATTATTATAGCATTCAACATCGGCAACTTTAAATCAAAGAACTAATGCTTATTCCTTGTTAATGTTGTTATAATTCTAGGTACCTTTCAGTATTTTATTATATATATAATATAAAGATGAGCAAATTCTTATTTTCTGTGTTTTATTATTTGAATCTGCTTTAAAATTAGTTGGCATAATATCTCAATATATCACATAATATTCAAAATTATGGTTATTTAAATCTCATTCTTTATTTTCATAATTAATACAATTTCTGTTTAGTTATTGTTTTGCTGAATTTTTTAAATAGCTTCAATATTTTTTATTTTTTAATAATTTAATTACGTTGTCAATTTGAAGATTAATGAAGCAAGATTCAGTGATAAATTTCCAATAGCAGATGCTGAGATTTTTAATGAAATCCATAAAAATGATTTGAATGAATTTTTGTTGAGAATTATTTGGACATAATAACAGAATAAATTGTGATCATATAATAATTTTTTTCAACTATGGTCAGTAATTATATGATCAAGAGGAATAATTTTCTTTCTTATTAATTTAAAATGTCTCTTAATAAATATTTATTAAGTACAATTTGCAAATACAATAAATGATAACAATTATGGAATTTCTTTTTAT
Organism: Argiope aurantia; assembly: GCA_026543865.1. Classification (NCBI taxonomy): domain Eukaryota; kingdom Metazoa; phylum Arthropoda; class Arachnida; order Araneae; family Araneidae; genus Argiope; species Argiope aurantia. The sequence continues at coordinate 42,562 of JAPMOR010007475.1, forward strand.
TATAATTTTTTTTGATTTTAACTTTTTAATATCCTATAGTTATTAAAAATTTGCTTTATGAAACAAAAAAAATCATTTCATATTAAGCAATATTTATGTCTATTAAATAAATTTATGATTGATTTTCATAATGTTTCTGTTGAATAAAATATTTGGTTTTCATTGAAAAAAGTTAACATTATTTGTCAATTATTTTTGTAATTTTGCTGAGCAAATAGTCATTTTTATGTCACATGAATTTAAAAATATTTTTAACAAATTTAAGTATAAGAAAAAATTGTAAAATTTGACACTAAAAAGTTGCATATTAAAGGTGTAGGGCAGAAGTTCCAAAATGCAGTTTATTATGTAAAAAGAATTTATTTTAAAATTATTTTAAATATACTCTGAATGTTATGTAAAAGCTTTGCAATATTTAATATGCTATAATGTTTCAGAAATGCTTGAGACTCCATTAAAAACTTCATTTTAATGCTGCTTTGTCTTTTGTTTGTAATATTAAGCTATTCTGCAGGAAATGCTCCTAAATTTTCATTTCTTAGTTTTAACCGTAACTAATTTTAATTCTTAATTGCTAAATTTTGACTTTATATATATCTGATTTATAAAACCATTTAGTGTCTTTGAATTAAATTTATTTTCCAGAAATGAGAAGACACTAAAAACAGTTAACTACAACACAATCTTTGATTCTTCTGAGAATAATTTTTTGAAATTCATCAGTCTCAAGAATCACATTGGAGTATATTATTGTATTCCCAGCATAAAGTAATAATTTAATTATATAATTCCATAATATACTAAAGGAATTTTGAGTTCATATATATGAAAATCTTTTGTATACTGAAGCAATTATTTTAACTTGCATTATGAAATCAAATTTTATTAAGAAGTATGATAAGCATGAATGTATATATGATTCTTAAATCTTTTTATTTACAATTTTTTTAGAGATTTTGAAAATAGAATATTTTAAAAAAAAAAAGAATTTTGCAATTTATCCTCACACATTAAACCTTTGTACAATTAGATACTTATTAATCAGAATAACATAGTATTAGTAATAAGTTTTCTTCAGATTCTGCTTTTTGGCTAGTAAATTTCATTCAAATTATCTCAGTAAAAATTGCAGCTTCACAGAGGAAACTGAAATGTACCCTGGTGCAAGACCAACTCGTTTTTTGAAATAATTGAAACTTCATTAAAATATTCCCCTTACAAAAAGTTCAGAAGGAGAACTTTCTTAACATGAAGTAGCCATTTTTTTTCCCTTGAAAAAAAAAAAAGAGAATTAGTTTGCATTCTTATATTACAAATTCCAATTTATATACAATTTTAACTCTTTGTATCCTTTTAAAAAAAGTACTGAACACTCATAAAATTTTGAAAAATGGCAAAGAATATTTTTTGCATTGTATAATTTTTATGCTAAATGCTATACTTGAATAAAAAGAACAACATTATAGCAGACAAATTTTTACATTATAAGACAAATTTTATCGCGCTGAAATCTATAGAATTTAGCATATAAATAATCGTAATGGGAACTCAGTGCATCTCAAAATACAAATTTTAACACTTAATATAGAAAAAATATTTATTTGGCTTAATTTTAATGATTTCTTTTGCACATATTTGCCTGTAATATAATTTTTAATGATAATAGAATTTTAAAAAATATGTGTGCCATCGATGACAACAAATATTTATTCTAAAACAATGTTTTTTACTGAACTATTGTATAATTTACTGAATTACAAATTTATAGGAACATTTTAAGAATTGAAACTAAAATTCCTGCCTCTGACATTCTAATTCCCATATTTTTTTATTTTTTTAAAATTCTTTTAGACGACTATTCAAGCATTTCAGTAATTTAGATTAAGACTGATCAAATAATCTTTTTTTTTATATATATAATTTTTCCTAATTAATTCAAAGATTTCCATGGGAAAAAAATTTGGCAAGAATTGAAATTAGAGAATGAAGAAAATTATTTTTAAATAATTAAAATTCTAATGGAATCACCTGCAAGACACATTTTAATTTTACGGTACTTAACGATTGTCGTGACTCGCGGACTTACTCAGCAATCTTAGGATTAGTTGTACATAATACTGTCATCTTGACGATATATCACCGTCGCTTGGTAATTAACTCTGTCGATCGCTATAATAGGCAAATACCAATTTTATTATCACTATTTTATTACCCTTTTAGTTTTTTACAGTCTTTATTTTTCTGTTATTTTTTAATCATCTATTGTTCACCAGACGCAGGTCCGTGTGGACTCTACCGGTAATTAAATAAAACTGTAAAGACATTTAAATTTAAAAAAATGCAAGATTAGTTATTGTTTGTGATATTTGTTACTATTAATTAATGTAATGTGCAAAAACTCGGATTCAATATGGAATTAGAATGGTGCTTACGGACTGCCGAATACTAAAATTTTTTCCAAATAAAAAACGAGTCAAGACAATGATTTCAATTGATAGGTTCAAGCAGTAATATTCTAATACAGTATGTAAATATGCAAAATGTAAACATTCTTTTTTTAGACATTGTGTTAAATACATTATCGGTAAATTTTTCTCTCATCCAGAAATAGTCTCTTTTTTAACGATTATCTAGATCGGATCTAATCTCAATCTGAATTGAGTTCTACAATCAGACCAAATGTAAAACATTATATAACAAACTTTTTTAACTATCAATATAATTTAAAGTTCTAAAAGATCACAGATTTGAAAGAATTTCTATATAAACCATCAATGGATGATGCAAGCTTAACAAGTGTCCCAGAGAATTCTATGGCACAATCTACAACAAGAAATTTATCTGCTACTGAAATACTGCAATAAAAAATAAACCTTCCTTCACCATGCTAGGGAAGCATTGCGCACAAAAACTTCATAATGAGGAAGTGTTTTTTTTTTTTTTTATGGATACCACCAACAGAAGTATATGAATATTTTTTTACCAAACATGAAGTGTCCCAGAGAAATGATGATAACAAAACAGAGATTCTGCAAAAACTACTTCAAGGAAAAATAATTCTTTGATTTCCAGCACAAACTGTTTTTAAAGAATTTCTCATTAAAATGAGATCACATAAATTTTCAGTACACGTTGAACACTTGTTCCCTCTTTAAATAAATGTATATATTCTTTTTCTCCCTAAATACGCGCGCCCGTTTTGTTTTTGCTCTTCCATAGCTGCTACGAGTCGCACATCCATTTTCGGATGTGCAGTCAAGTACAAGTCAGTCATAGCGAAGAAAATGCCTTGGAAAGTTTGCGTGTTTATTACAATTAAAATGTGAGATGCTCAAAGCATTCGCGTTGGTTTTTCAAATTGACTTAAATACACAAAGTCGAATCTTAGTGACAAGTATTACCAACAAAAAAATTCTTATGTGTCACCTGGCAGAAGTTTTCCATCCATCTGGGATTTGCCTTTCAAATCATTCACTTCAATGAATGATGCGTAGCAAGTTTCAGACATAAAGGGTTCAGCTCGAGTATCATTCGGCAAATCCAAACATTTGTCGTCATAAAACGTGCACGCAACAGGTTTTTCACTGACATGGAAACAGTCGTGCATAATCAAATCTTTTTTGCACGTAAACAACTGGCCGCACACTTCGCAGCCAAAAGACGTTTCATCCCCATACACCCTGTATTCACAGCCAAAATCACTTTTCTCAACGAAAAAATCGTCGCTAGTGATCGTATGGTTTAACAAAGCATTTTCCACAAGCCGTTCGCTGTAAACGTCGCAATCGAAAGGTTCTTCATTTGCCTGAAACAGATACTCCCTGTTAAAATGAGCATTATCACGAAATGCCTGTCCGCTGACATCGTATAGGATAGATTTATCGCTAGTATGAGTGTTGCTGTGTCTGTCGTAATCCCTCTTCCGAATGAACGATTTGTTACAGACTGCACATTTGAAAGGCTTCTCGTTCAGATGCGTGTACGAGTGATAGTTCAGCGAAGATTTCTGAGTAAACGCCTTGCTGCAAATGTCGCACGAGAAGGGCTTTTCGTTGGTGTGAATCCGCAAATGCCTGTTCAGGGTGGTCTTGTCAGAAAACGGTTTCTCGCACAGCTCGCATTTGTACGGTTTCTCTTTCGTGTGAACCCGATAGTGCCTCACAAAGCTGCTCCTGTCGGAAAACGCTTTTCCGCACACATCACACGGAAACGGTTTCTCGTTAGTGTGCATTCGGTAATGCAGAACCAGAGAAAAATTCTGCAGGAATGCTTTGCCACACTGATCACAAATGAAACGCTTCTCATTGGAATGGATGCGGTAATGGGCATTGTGGTGACTTTTATCCGAAAAAGATTTACCGCAGACTTTGCACACGTAAGGTCTTTTGTTTGTGTGGCCACGGTAATGTCTGTTCAGATTGCTTTTGTCGGAAAAGCACTTCATGCAGACATCGCACTTGTAAGGTTTCTCTTTCGTGTGAGTGCGGTAATGGCTATCGAAAGCTACCTTCCGGGGGAACGCTTCGCCACAGAGATTACACACAAAGCGTTTATCATTCTGACAACGCATTTTTATTTTTATTTTCTATTTCCGACTGAAAATCCTAAACTTTAGACCTGGGGAAAGCAGTGAATTCTTCTTTACCAAAGAGGTTCCAATATCACATTTCTTCAGTAGATAATTTTATTTAAAAAAATCTAAGTGCGTAAATGAAGCTTTGGCATCTTATTTATCAGCATTTTCCTTCGGCACATCACAAAGATTTGATTCCCTGCAACGGATAACTGTTCCAGAATTAAAAAGTGCAATTCCTCTCAAAAGAACACACTTCAACAGAGTTTCTGTAAAAGAAAATTCATATCTTAAGTCAAGTATAAGAATTCGGCTTTTACAAGAAATTCTCATTTAAAAGCTATACATAAAAAATGAAGCAGACAAGCATATAAAAGGCGAGACGGATTTGGATCATTTCATGCCACCATATGTAATGTTTACTAAATTGCATCCACTAAATTTAGATTTAGTGGATGCACGATGCTATGAAATCACGACCTCTCTTTTGCGATAAATGAGAAGTCGATGGATTGAGTAATAAAAATCCGAATATTACTATTTGTAAAAACGCGCGATTATAGACCACTCCCTTGACCATCTCGAAGAAAATCCACCAATCAGCGCAATACTAATTGGCTTAAAATAATGAGATTGTTGACTGCCCAAAAATAATGATATATAAAGCTTCATAACTCGGTCACATTTGGTAGAAAATTGAAATGTTTTTTTTTAATTCAAAAGTTAAAATGTAAAAATATTTTTCATAAATATTCTTCATAATTCGATCACAATTGGTAAATTGGTAGAGAAGATTGAAATTCTTTTTTATTTTTTAATTCAAAAGTTAAAATGTCAAAAATATTTTTCTGCATATGATTCCTTAAAACCAAAAAACTTCACAAAATTTAGACTTTACAATTTTTTTTCAAAAGAGCATTTATTGGCTGTAGCAAAATATTTTTTTAAGGCATTAAAACTGAAAAGAGAATTTTATAATGAATCAGATAATTTTTTTTAAGTATCTCTGAAATATTGCAGAAATTATTAAAAATATTCTGCACTACATACAAGACTCCAATGCTATGCAATTCTATTTTCTTTACTCGTATTATTTTAATATGCTCGATTGAACAAAACGGTTTTTATATTAGTTAAAGTTTAGTCATTTTTCTCTTGAAATTAAAGTTCAAATTTTAGGGCAGCCGAACAGAACATGCAATAAGATAAATGCATAGAAAAATGAACAGAAAGGCATAAATCTTCTAAAACAGTATGAATTATCTATCTATCTAAACTAGAAGTCAAAAATATTTTGCTGAGGCTGCTGTTAAGACCGGGTTGCATTTATAATTGAAAAATTTAGCTATCATTTATCTCGGCGAAGCAGCTGGTCACTAATGACAACTAGTGCTTCATAAATCTGCTCTATCCATATATTCTCTTTCATAGATTTTATTTTCTAAGTAATTCCAAAAAGAAGTAATCTAATGGGCGCAAATCTCATGACTTACAAGGACCTCTGCTTCCAAATACTTCGGTTAGTGAAGTACATACATAAAAAGATTTATGCTGTGTGGTAAATCTAATTTTATAAATTAATTGGCTAGTGTTTATTCGTTAGATTCGATGTTTATTCATTTTACAAAAGAACTTTATCATTACAACTACTCCACCTTTTAAGAAAACACCTCTTTTCTTCAATATAGAGATGCCCGAGAGCTATGGCTTGTAAAGTATTAAATCAAATGACTAAAAAATAAAGATATTAAATCCCTTTCCAGCAAATTACTTATTATCAAGTTGTTTTTTTTATTCTTAGAAATATATGCCAAGAAGTAGAAAGAAATCATTGGTTTATCAGAAATATTGGTTATATATATACATATATACATGGATATAACTTCATGTCCGTGATTCCGCAAACATTAACGCCGTATTACTTTGAGAGTCTCATTTACTCTGCGTGTTTCTAATTGAAACAGTCCCACAACATTACAATGCTGTTGAAAATGTAAATATCCGGTTCATCTATCTTCTAAATTATAAATTCACTTTTTTTTAATGTCTCGTAAATGACACAGACATGAAACAAAATCCTTCTTTCATAAATTTCAACAAGGGGGGAAAAGCACGTGATCAAACAGTTGATAAAACAATGAAAACGTTTTAAACTTCAAGACGTTTCAAACACACAGAGAGAGAGAGATTACACAAGAAATGCACGATCAGTAGCCTCTGAATACCAAATAAAAAGCTGCCGACCTTTTGAAATTTGTGAAGGCGACTCTAAACGCATTTATTTCAGCTGCAATACAGAAAACTTAATGTAACGGAAAAATTACTCGTAGGTATGAGCTGAAATGTTGCATAAAATGTCCTTATTCCTTCAATTTATGCCCAAATTTAAATGCATTAATACTTAAAAATATTTAAATTCTAATGATTTTTTTTTCACATTAAAGATTATTTTTCAAAGATAAATATGTGTGCAAAATGTATAGAATATCTTATATTTTAGAGACAAAAGTGTTTAGGACAATAACTATTTTTTTTAAATATGAATAAAAATTCGAAACTTAATTTTAACATTAGAATATCAAAATTTTATCTCATAATTTGGAAACAAATAGACCTAGATTGATGAAACTTAGCTTATGGAATAGCTTTTGTTGTAGTTTTAAAATTTAATGAGAAAAATGGGAGCTGCCATTAGAAATTGTTATTTCAATATATAAGGACCCCTTATGAAATTTTTAATTCAAGAATCTTTAGGAGTATGTTCATTTGTTTCAAATGATACTTTGTTTTCATAACTTCACGTTGAATCATTCTAAAATAAAGCTGGAGGGCTCATTTTTTTCTGCGACTGTAAATATCTATACTACAGTAGACAAGCAGTAGTATATGTATATTTTTACGAAAATTCAATCGGTAATACTTACAAGCAATATTGTTGGGTTGTTCGGAAAGTAATTTCGTTTTTTCCCGACAGAGGATTTAATTGTATTTTTTTGCACCCAACTTCACATTTAAGCCGTATAATTTTTATATGCTTTGAGAGCTCATATAGCAAGGCTTGTGTGTGAAAAATTCCAATTCATTCTACACAGTAGTTTTTGGTTGGTGCCCTTTTAAATATGGAGAGCGATAAGCAGTCTTTTCGACATATCTTACTGTTTTACTACAGAAAGGGTAAAAATGCCGTTTAAGCCAGAAAGAAATGGACCGATGTGTATGGAGAAGGTGTGTTGACAGTACGCCAGTGCCAGAACTGGTTCGCTAAATCTTTTAGACGGTAAAACCTTCACCTCAAATGAGGAGATCAAAAACCACCTCCATCAGTTTTTTGGCAGCAAAGACCAAAAAATTTATGAGCGTGGAATGATGCTACTACCAGAAAGATGGCAAAAGGTGTTGGACCAGAACGGCTAATATATAATTTAATAAAGTATTTGTTTATTATACGAAAACTGTCTTTCATTTCCAAAAAAAAAAAAAAAAAAAAAAAACGAAATTACTTTCCGAACAACCCAATATATGAAATTTTACAAAATACATGTAATAGTGCGTCAGTGCCATCAAAGAAAACGATTGACATAAGTTGCAAATCATTATTGTTAAATTTTCTGTGAAACACTGTGAGCCTTTTTCATTTTCTTTTTCAATCAGTTTCTCATCTGTCCTCTTAATGCTCTTGAAATCGAATTTTCACAGTAAAATGTAACTTCAAACATATTCTTTGCCTGATCGAAATTCGATAAGATCAGTATTAAAAATAAAATATTCTAAAACTTAAATGGGATGGTTTCCAGTTTGAAGCACTGACACTTACAATAATAATGATATTAGTAATAATTTTTCAAGCTATTTATGTAATATTATATTGGAAAAATGATTTGCATTTTGAAATAAATTGTAAAATTAATAACAAACATTGTGTCAAATGATCCTTAAATCCATTTGTAATAAATCCATTTGTAATAGACAATTAATCCATCCAATGTGTTAAATCCATTTGTAATAGACAATTTAACAACTTAAAGAATGTCTTTCTAATTATAAAAGTTTCTAAAGTCTCCTTTACAAAAAGCTGGAGAAAAGTTAAGTCTCAATAACTTTCACAGAAGGAAATAATTTGGTATTGCACCAATTTATGTTGCAGCAGATTTTATATACAATGACACAAGGTGGTCATCTGAAGCTACCTAACTTTCTAGTATCATTAAAATTTATGAATATGCATAGCAAGCAAAGTTCAGTACTATTCATTTGAAAAACTATCTTGATCATTACAGGGGGGAAAGAAGTTCTTTGAAAAATGAAATATTGTGGGAAGAATTACAGAATATGAATCCATTATTATGACAGAGAAGTTTGCATAGCATCAATATTACAATCAAGAATGTTTTGCATAATTGAAGAATATCTGTAGCACTTGCTGTAAATAGAAAAATCTGAAACAGCTAAGTCTACATATATATCATATAATTGGAAGAGAAATTAAGAAAAAAAGAAAACACAAAAACATCACATACAAATAAAGAAGAAAATAGCACAGAAACAAATCAGTGCAATTCAAACTCTGATTTTAAAATGTCTAATTCTGATTCAGATAAATTTTACTTAACAGCTTAAGAATTCAAATAAAAATTATAAACAATAATAGCTTTCATTTTAGTTTCAATATCAATTATTTATTACTTAATCAAACTTAACACTTTTTTTTCTTTTAATTTATTTAAAATTACTTTTTTTTTTCAAAAATTAAAAAAGATAAAAAAAATTATTACTTATTGTAGTCCTTAAGAATTGATATTTAATTCAAATACTTTTAATAAATTATATGATGTATTTCTAATTTTTCTTTGTCTTATTTTATACTTAATATCTATTTATAGAAACATTATATTACATATAAGTGCAAGTATATAATAGAATTAACAAAAAAAATAATTCTTGAATCAGAAAAATTGAATGTTTACTCTTAAAAATAAATAATAAGGAATTTTATATCAATATTCATCATTGTTTATATGTTTTAATTCTGATTAAATTCATCAGCTGTTTAACTGCCAGTCAATATTCATGCATATATAATAATTCAATGCAATAAGAAAAAAATTATAATGAAAAAAGTAAATAATAAAGAATATAAATAACAATGAAAAAGATGTAAATAGAAAAAAAAAATGAAGATAAAGAAAATATTTAAACTGAATGAAATTTAATATTTGGTTCTTACATTCACATTGCAAGATTCAATAAAATTTTGAGCCAAATGAAAGAGGTATTGTTACAAATACAAGAGAAGTAAAGAGGTTAAAGAGGTAAAATACAAATTCAGTACACAATTAAACTACACACGATATATGAGTAAAGAAAGAAAGAGCTTTCCAATATATATATTATAATAATAAAAAGATTTATATAAATTAAATGAACTTTTGTCATGAGTCAGTAAATATATATATCTCAAAGTGGTTAAATCAATTTTGCAGTATATTTTCAAAAAATATTAGAAAAGACAATATAAGAATTAACTTTATCCATATTTTATAAATCAAAAATGCTATGAAAGCATAAATAAGTTTTGGGATATCACATGATAGAACTGCTGTGGACATGTAAACATGTTCATACAGAACTGTTAGAGCAATAAAATTTAGCTACACATAGCACTACATGCTTATTAGAATTGAGCAGTTTTGACTTGATACAAGCAAAGCAGTAAAAATGTTAGCAGTGCAGCTAACCTTTAAAACTCTACACAAAATGTCCCAGAAATAATAACAATAAACTACAATTTTTGCAAAAGGCTGAAAAATTTGAAGACAGAAAATATAATAGAAAACTGGATGTATTAAGTTTTGAGCTGAATAACATTTTGGAAAATAGTTCTGAATTATATCCATATGCTAACTATATTAATATAACCTATTACACTTTCTGAATCTAAACTGGTACTTTTATTAGAAAACTAATTAACATAGTCAATAAAGATGCCAGCAAAAAAAGATGTATTATAAAAAAGAAGGTAGTAATTAAGAAAATGGGAAGGAAAAAATAAAATAAATAGAATTTCAACTTTATAAAAAAATATACAAATACAGCAGTTAAATTCTAAGTGAATGTTTTTACATCTGAAATACAATTCATTTTTAAATATTATATCTAATGTTAATTATAATGAAAGAAAATAAAAATAATAGTATGAAAACTGTAAGAATTTATACAAATATTTAAATTATCATGATATTGTGAAGTATATAAATTCGTTACAAGTGAGAAAATTAGAATCCAGCAAATGATGTGTGCATTCAAAATTAATTAATCTAAACAACTCCTCACTCATACTCTTTTAAGAAAAACTGTTAATAATATAGAACAGTCAAGAAATATGTTTGTTTATTTCTTCAAGTAATAATTTGCCAAATTTGACATTAGTTTTATCATAGTTAAGACTAAACTCATTCATACTCTTTTAAGAAAAATTGTTAAGAATATAGGACAGTCAAAAAACATGTTTGTTTATTTATTTTTTTCAAGTAATAACTTGCCAAATTTGACATTAGTTTTACTACAATTAAGACTTTAATGTTGGTGGTCATCTTAAAAATTAGCAAAATGAAATGAAAGAAAGAAAATAGTCAAGAACTGACCATGTCATGTTCTTAAGTGCAACTCAATTTTTATTTTACAGCATGACAATGACTTCATATAGGAAATTAAATCATGCAAAAGGCATCTCTAGCATCAGTTTTCTGATTCAAAAACATGAAATATGGGAATCCAAATATATAAGAGAAATTTCATCAACAGTTGAAATTGATAAAATTTGGAGCATACTATTTCATTAAAATAAAATAATTTTTTTCCAATTTTTTTTTCATGCATTATGTCATCAATTTAAAATAAGGGTAGATTCATTTAAATATGCTTTTTCTATATAAATATAACTCATGGGGCTGAAACATTACATTTTTTTTTATTCTGCAAATATTTGTGCATTTTATATGTTTTGTAACATATATTTTAAGTGCAGGTATATTTGTAATTGTTCTTTTGAAATAAAAGCAACAGCTTCTGAACAATTAAAAGAAATGATTCTTCAAATAGGATATCATGGGATTTTCTCCAAAAAGAATTAAACTTTTTTAGATTTACTTCAAATAATTATTTAAATTTTGGACAGCGAAAAAAAAAAAAGAAGAAACTTACCGTAGCATTCACAAGAATAAATATACACAAATTTGATTGTTTGATTGAAAAGGAAAACTGGGTAAGTGTACTTGGGATTTTTTGCAATAAGCTGTCGTCCCTTTTGGAAAATAAATAATCAAATAAGAATCATGCCACTTTTTCTGCTTTCATCAGAACTCCTCGCAATTATATACAAATATTATTTTCGGTTAATATCTTGTTCTGCAAAATAGATCGCACGACATGTGAAAATAATTCCCTAAAAAATACTTTATCTTGTCAGATATGATGCTACTTACATTTTTAACAGGATAAACAAATATTAAAGATGCAATCAGAATATAAAGCTGCACGTTATATTCTAATAATGAGCTAATCCTAATGAGAAGAAAGATTAATGTTATATTCTGGTTTAGAATAATGCACATTAATTTTTAAAATGTATTTTTAATTAATATTTTAAATACAAAACATTTGTTTCAAATACGATTAAAAAAATAAACGGTTATTTAAAAATTTTTAAATGTAAAAGTTTTCGTGGCCTTTTTAAAAAAATTTTTAATAGTGACATATATATTTACCCTTATATAAAAGAATTGGATATAAAAATAAAGGTAAAGAACTTACCCTTATCCTAGAACTATATTCATTCCTTAAAAAAAAATTTAAAAAAAGGCAGAAATTAGATATTCAATTGCATTATTGCATCTGCATATTGGTACGAGAAAACAAAACAAAACAAATCCAATTATTAAAATATAGGTCATTAGAGTCTTTTAATCAGTAAAAAGTGTTATAAGAGAGGGTTAACTTATTTGAGATGCTTTACAGTTGCAAAAAAAGAATTTTAATAACACAAATATTTTAAAGAATTCGTGTATATATATATATATATATATAAATTACTTTAGCACCCTTTCTTACATAAATCGTTTAAACTGAATTTCATCGGCACCCCAGATAGGCCTCTTATCTATCGGCGATACCGATTTGATAGCTGAAAATATTGTCCGCATTTATAGAATTTATTATTCCTTGAGGAGGGTTCACACGAGGCCAGCTATTGCGCGCAAGATTATTTATTTTCCTGCTCCTCAATTAATTTACTATTAACTAATCAAGATTTTTGTCTGGCCATAAAATTCTTAACCCCAAATGGACGCTAGATTATTCTTAGCCAAGGCGCTTAACAGGCATGGGTATGTATAACAAGAATTTGACCTTTATTCATCATATGACCTAGTAGGGCCTTTCCTTGTTCAAATATCCAGTCAAGTGTAATCGTAGTATTTCATGTCAACTTATACCCCAGCTGGTAGTGCTCTATCAGACGCCTTGAGAAAGGAACTTAAAATTTTGGTCTCTACTCACATTTGCATTATTTTTAGAATTTTATGCTCAATCATCTCCTAATGCTCAAGTACGGCTAATTACAGATCACTGCCAGCTTATTAAATTTCATTTAATACAAAACTGAAATGCACTTCAGCTGGGATGAACCACACTGTTAAGAAATTGTAATGCTGCTTCCCGAAGCAATAGTTCCATCCCAAGGAAGACAATTTTCCATCAGTTTTTCTTATGCACACCGGATCAATGACATCCGGTCTTGGGAACAAACCACTTGACGATAGATTTATTAGAACACGAGCTATAATGACCTTTCTAGAACCTTATTTTCATTGTTAGGAAACTATAGAAAGTCTGCAGACAGCTGAAGTCATTCGAGCATTCAGATAGCACCGAATCGTGTGCTAAGCAGTCGATCAGTAGCCGAGAGTTGTTAAATTCTCCCTATACTGTTCAACTACCGATTTGCTTCTTGTGTACGCATTATTGCATCTGCATTCTTGTTTATTGTTTGTGTGTTCATGTAGTATAAAGCGTTGTTCTTTATAGACTGTTTTACTGTACACCAACCACATCGAACGAGTCGATCCCAGCCCCCCAGAATCAATGTAACAGTGCGTGTGTTAGATGTGGTATATATAGTAATTATCTCATGTTTTTTAAATGATAGAATAAAAATCAATTATTTAAATCCAAAATAGGGTCAATATTTTGAAAGATCGCAAGAGAATACGGTATTTCCCTCAACTTTGCAGTATCGTCAGAATAATTTACCGCTTTTATTTACTTCATAAGAGATGCGTATTTGAAGTCATTTTAATTCTTGTATCTTTGTTTTAAATTCTTGTACATTATCCTAACAATATTTCCAATTACTTTATAAAAGTTTTATAACTTTAAAAAATATATATGTTGTTTTATAATTTAAAAAAATGACTGATCCAATAATTAAAGAATATTTCAAATGTGTTAAAAAGTTAAAATAAAAAAGCTTTTTAAAATAATATAACTGAGGTACTGATACTCACTCTGGTGATGGCAACTGAAAATTATACATTTCATTATTTCAGTTCAAAATCTGCTGTCTAAAACTCCTTATTTAGTGATTAAAATCAATGAAGAAATATCTTATTCAATAAAGTGAGGAGCTGAAAAGAGATGCCTCAAGTCTTGGTCTTGCACAAGGTCCTTTAAGAGTATTTAAACTGACTCTGGTCCAGAAGTAAGATGTAAAAGAATATTGAATTTTTTTTTATACATTAAATTAATGCAACAATAACAGTAAAAACTAAAGCGTTTAAAAATGGAATCATTTGGTCATTAAGGTTAACGTTAGTCATCTTAAAAGTTAAAAGCTTGCTTTTCAATCAAAATTAAATGCATAAAAATTAACAAAACTTATCCAGCAATATACAATCTTATTTAAGGGCTGAAAGACCTAAGACATGCCAACCATATGCATTAACAGTTAAGTTTACTAATAATCGAAGGAAAAAATTAGTGCCCTGTTTTAGTATAATTTATTTTTTTAGTAAAAATCTAGATCATGTTATAATAACCTTATTAGTTCAATGAAATTCAGTGTTTTGTTAAAATACATCTTAAATAAAGATTTTGTGTATTTATAATATTTTGAAATAAATGCAACAATTTCTAATACAGATACATTTGTACTCATTATTTCTGAACCTTATTATAGAATAAAAAAAGATTTATGTATGAATTGTAAAAAAATGATGAGAATCGCAAAACAATTTTATGCAAGGGCACCATTCACATCTTTATACAAAAATGATATTAAGGTAGCATTTATATTAAATTAATAAACAATTTGATTCTAATCAATATCCTGGCTACAGCAATTTAATATGACTTAAAAAAGCAAATCTAAAATATGGTAGATTAATAGATAGAAAAAAAAATGGCATCTCAAAAAAGAAATCCGAAAGGATGGATAATTTTCTAACTCCACTTTCAACTAATAAAAAACTTGCAACTATTATATGGTAGTGTAAATGAAAAATTTGCAAACAAAAATGATGAAAATATAACTACATAACTGTAAATACAATAATAAAAGTTATTCATTACAGTTTTACAAAATCAAATAAATAATCTCTTTTTAATTATCAGACTACAAGGTTTTCACACCGGGCATGTCAAATTATAAGATACTATTTTCGTTTAGAACCCACAGGTTAAGAGGGTTGTTCTTTATCAGAATAATAGTGTTTTATGTAGACCATACAAATAATGCAATTTTTTAAATGTCTTCACAATTTTTATGCTTTTATATCATCTCGATTTCATGTCCGCAAGTTCCGATAAAAGATTCCTTTTAATTTTTATTAAATATAAGCATGCTGGTACATAAATGAGATATTTTTTGCAGAATTCAGCTCAAAGGTATAATATTACACCTTTTGAAAACTAAGTTAGATATATAAAAAATATTTAATGCATACTAAATTTTTTTTTTACATAGGCTTATCAATTTGTAATTTCTAAGGGCTTGCAGTAATAATAACAAAACTAAATACAAAATTTGATTTTATTTAGGATATTATTCATCTAATTTGATTGACCTTTATATCTTCTATAGTAAAGAATTTTGAGGAAATTTCGAACTCTCATGGCTTCCAATTACTTTCTTTGATGTTCCCATATTTATAAACTTGGTTAAGATTTGATACCTTCCTACAGTCTCTACTCAAGTAATCTTATTTACAAGTTACCATGGATACAACATTATTCATATAAATAACTTTAGATGAAGGGGTAGTTTTGCATTCTATTGCATTTGACATATCGGAACATTCCATATTTGTTTAAATTTGTTTCCTTTTTTTGTAATTTTAAATAGCTTAAATTATCTCAAGATCATGCAGCAGTATATATTCTGAACAATAAAAAATAAATGAATGAATTATTATGTAAAAGTTTCACATGTTCAAAAAATTAAATATGCTTCAAATAAATGTGCATTCAAAGGGTAAAAGGTGATTAGTGAAGAAATGCACAATTTTTCTGGCAGCCATGTAATGAAACATATACAATGGCTAAGCCCCCAACAAGGAATCTACTGAATATATAATACACAGAAACTGCAGCCTTATTTCTAACTTTTACTCAATTTAAATAACATCCAAAACACAAACAACTCCTGTTACTTTTTAACTAAGGAATTAACCTGATTAAAATTTTACGCAAAATCAATTTAAGTCAATCAATTAAGTCCGTAACAAACTTATAAAACATTTAAACAGCATTAGCATAAAATCACAATACATGGATCAACAAAAACTAACAGAAAAAAAGAAATTTGATATATAGTTAAGCTGTATGTCAAAAAATTTTAAATGATCAAACAAACCTTAAATACATATACAGCAAACAATCTAAATAATTTGTGAAAAAAAAAAATAGATGAATATTTTTTATTATTCTAAATGTATTGAACACAAAACAGTTTTTCACAAACATTTTAATAAAAACTTACAATATAAAAATTGGTTTTACAATATTTTTAATCAGCCATGTAAACATTTTGAGCTCATTTACTTTAACTTTCAACAGCCTATATAAAATGATCACAAAGAACCATCCTTGGAAATACCAAACAAAAACATTTCACAAGAATAGGAAACATTCTGAATCATTATTTTAATAAGATATGTTAAAAAGAGTAGGAAACGCTTAAAAACAGCACAATAAGATTTATCTAGAGATAATTACTGTAACTTCCATTTAGTAGCGTTTCACAAAATAGTATTCAGCCGTCTGACATCAAGTAAACATTGATTTATCAAAAACAGATTCAATTGTGTAGTACATAACTAAAATAATGCACAGGCTCAACAAGTATAAGAATCATGCAAAACTGATCTTTTCTTAAATATATGAAATGTTTTCAAAACAAACTTTGGCACAATAATACCAAGAGAATGTTTATAAATAAAATTGCAATTTTATGTAAAATTTTAAGTATATAATATTTAAAAAAAAAGGGCGGGAGGGGGGTTCTTCTATGCTATGCTGCATTAAGTATACATAAAATAAAAATAATAAAAGTTAACAGTAGCATATGAGGGGGGAAAATAAAAGCTCAATTTTTGCTTAAGTCTTTAATTATCAACAATAATACATAAGAAAATTTTGCATAATCAACAATACTGCTTTATCAAATCTAAAAATAAACCCATCTCATGAGCAAATCCATATTAAAATAACAGATCATCAACAAAGGATAATTTATAAAACTACATTTACAATGAAGAAAATGTGCGTAACCAAAGTATTTTTCTGCAAAACAATATTCGACACATTTATTTCTTTCTTAATGATAAAATAATTCAAATTTTTTATCTCATGTATTAAGATCTTTTTAATAGATATATATTATATAAAGACGATATAACTGTTCAATTTATAAATATTTTCTGAAATTCATAAGGCAGTTAATTGTCAAAAGAAACATTTTTCTCTTATTCCAATTCGTTGAAAAATAATTTTATTAAGAACATGGGCTATTAAAGTAATAAAACACTTGTGCTTGAAGTGTCTGAAAGGATGAATAAATGCAGTCCAAACTGCCATGATAATGGAATGTTTTGAAAATCTTTTTACATAAATTTTTCTAATAAAATTTCTTTGCTTGCGATTCTTTGCTGCTCCTAAAAGAGAAATAACTTACTGTAGCAAAATTTATTAAATAAAATTAAAATGCAACATAAAATAATAAAAAAGGGAAAATACATAAAAGTTATCAATATATTCAAAAGAAGTAACACTGATTCTTTCAACAAAATTATTCCAAAAATTCTGAATATTTTAGGATTTAAAGTATCTCTTAAATATGTAGACAAGCCTCAAAACCATAGAATTAAGCAAATATTTCTAAAAGGCATTCAATTTGTTTTTACAATTTTACAAATGTAAAAAAAATAAGTTATTCCATTCTTGTTCACTGATATGCATAAAAGAAAAAAAATTGCCCATTGGTACAGGCAATTGAATTATAATAGATTTGAAACTAACTTGAATATATTTATATATGCAAGAGATTGACTATTTCTAAAAGCAACTGAAGAGTTTGAAGTTGAATCAAAAAACAAAACAAAACATTAAAGCAAATTTCTTTACACCAAATAATTTCTTGCATAATTTAATAGCAATTATCCAACCTAAATGAGTTTACCTAATCAAATGAATAGAAAACTTTTAAAAAAAGGTATATTGCCCTAAATGAGCAAGCTTAAATTAAGAATCACTAATATTTTTAACTGTAAGAATAACAGGAGCAATTACTGTTTTCATAATTATAAAAATACTTTAAAATTATTTATAGACCATTAGCAGAATAAGTTATTAGTTAATACAGCTGCATTCAAAACAATGTTACTTTGCACTTGTATTTCTGTCAGAAACAAACAGGTGTGCTGGTGATAAGAATGCCTTTGTTGATAAAGTAATCGGAAAACTTTGAGAAAAACTTCAAAGATAGCACATGTTACTTAAAAGCAAATTCCAAAATTTCTATTTATTTTCAAAATGGCTACTTAAAAAGTCACTAAATGATTTTTAATGATTTAAATGGCTACTTAAAAGTTTAAAATGATTTTTTTTAAAATTTTTGACAACAATGAATTCTTTCTGCCTCCAATATCTTTATAATTTTTTTTCAAAGTAAAAACATAATCTCTAACACATTAACACAATTTGAATTACACATTATGTAATAGGCATGTATCCGAGAAAGTTTTCACAATTTCAAGCAGTTCATTTAACAACTTTCAGGGGGAAAATATGCACCAGTACTATTTTGAGTACAACAAGAAAAACTTAATTCAAATAAAAAATAACTGCTATGTTATTGTGCAATAAACCAATAAAAAAAGAGCTTAATTAATCACTGACAAGTTAATTAAACTGGAAAATTCAAAAATTAGAAGTGTTGTAAAGCATTTTATTGAATAGTAACTTTACAAAATATTAATTCAATTTTAGATATATTTTTAAAGAATTTTCAATATAAAACAAAAATCAATTCATTATAATAATTAAGAATTTTTAAAAGAACATTTCTAAAAAGAGAACTTGATAATAAAATCGAACAAATACTTACTGATAAGTAATATAGCCTATAATAATAATTAATTGTAAGCCCATAAATATAAAGAAATATGCTGGTGTGAGACAGCTTACAGGTTGAACAACTGGACAAGGGCCACCCTACAAAACAAAAACATATATAAATGTATTAATTTCATAACAAATATAGCTTTAAGTAAAACATTTTGACATAATAGAAAATCTCCAGGAACTCTATATTATATATCATCCAGGAGCTCTATAGTAATTATAAGCATAAATTTTGTAATTACAGAAACATCAAATCAATAAAAAATTATGATACAATAAAATTTCATTAAAAAATGAATTTACAATTTGGGTAAAAAAAATGTATCCTAAAGATCACATCCATATATAACGAGAAAAGATCTTGGAATGAGATTGCAAAAATATGGATATAAAACAATTGATAACATTCTCATTTATAACCTTACGTATATTTTCAATAACTTTTTAATGCAAAAAAATAATTATCCTCTTAATTAGTTAAATAAAAAAATATTATATAGCTTTCATATATTAATCTGTATCACTTATGTTTAAAAAAATCACTAAGCCTGATATACCCCTGTATTATTTAAATATATTTTGCAACTTTTTTAAAAAATTGTATTCCTCATCTTTATGCATAAATGAGACTTGGAAAAAATAAATCACCTGATTTTTTGCTGCAATTGCAGCTAGATCTCTTTTTACTATGTTCAGAGATTCTTTCACTTCATTAAAAAGTGCATTGGCTTCAAAAGCCAATCCACCTCCGGAAGGCTTGCCTTGGTCACTTTGTTTAGCAATTATTTGTCCTGTTCTTTGATGGATGTCAGTAACAAAAGACCTTTAAAAAAAACAATCCAATTATTTTAACAGTTAGATAAACAAAGAAAGTAAATGATAAATTTTGGCAAACAAATTTAAAGGATACACACTTTATCAAATACTTTTCAAGAACATTATAAGACATGAGGTTCAGTCACTCTTAGTCAACTTAAACAATTTAATGACTGCATTAGTTTAAGTGGAGATCGAAAACATTTAACTTGCAAAGGAAAAAAAAATTAATCTGCGACATGAAAAAGACTTTTTTGAACTCCAGTTGTTGGAGGAAGGCGATGATTAGCTCAGATAATTTTTTACATACTAGTGCATATTTTTTATATATCATTTATAAGATTTATATAACAAACATAAATTCAAAATAACAGTTATTATTTTATGGAATACTTTAAAAACATAACCAATTCCTATGTTTAGCAGAATTTCACAATTTTTTTTATAAAATTTTTAATTAGATAAACGAGATTCCCCTCATAAAATTTTACCTGAAGTTACAATTCTTTTAGTAGATATTTTAAAGCACTTCATTACTTACAAAATGAAAAAAAAAAATTATGTAAGAGCTGCCTATTAATTCTAAAGGAATAAACTCACTTAAAACAGGAAAACGAAAACCCTAACAAATGATATTTCAGCAATTTGAAATTAAATAGTGTATACTGTATTGAAAATAGTTAATCTCCTTCAAATACTATTCCACACTGAGCATTACTAGAATAGTAATCAATAGCAAAAAAGAGAAAAAAGTGCAATAGGTAGAAGGGCAAATACATACTTTATGTCTCGAGCAGACTGAACTATTTCTCGCTGGCCTCCAAGGAGAGCCTCGATTTCATGCCTTCCTACACCTCCTCCTGCTGCAACCTGTGGCGGAGGCATTCCCTGACCTTGAGGTATACCTTCACACAGTTTGTAAAGTTTGTTAAAACATAAAAATTATACAATGTTAATTATTTTAACTGCACAACACACAAGAAATTAATGAGGAAAAATACTTCCATACCAAATATGGATTTCGAAAATGACAGAAAGCAAATAATAACATGCAATGCCAGATGGTATACGGAAAAAGGAACATTGCAGCCAACATTCATAAAAAACAACTTTTTTTAACTTTAAGTATTGAATTTATATTTAGTTTATTTTCTTAACTGCAATAAATAAATGTTATAAAAATATATAAATAAGAAATGTCTTAATAAAAAATATTTTTTATTATAACATGAAATTCATTTTTATAGTGAGGTAAAATATATACATACCATACATTTCAAATTATAAGCCATCTTATGCATTTCAAAGTAAATACTAACTGATTCATTTAGTTTATTTTCTTTTATTTATGTATTGAAAAATTTCTATTAAATACTAAAAAGTATAAATTAAGAAAAATAATGCAGAGAATATAACATCTGGTCCAATAGCCTTATCAGAACAAACAAATTATAAGGAGGCACCTACATTGATTTTTCTTTGATAATTTTGGCTATCTGCTACAAATTACTACTGCCATAAGTAGAAAGATATGAAGTTCACATCATTCTTCTGTAAAGACTAAAAATAAGCTTATCATACCTAGGCAAAGCTTTCAATAAGGAATATACCAACTCTGAATACCAACTACCAAATAATTCTATCTTCAAAAGTGAATTAATTTGTAAAGCTAGTTTTGTTTATCTACGAATTTAATTTGGTATATTTTTTGTACACATTGATAGTAATAAATAATAAGCAAAGAAAAAAGCAAATTAAATGTTTTCATAAAAATTAATCAATACACAAATGCCAGACACATCTAGGTAAAATTGATGTAGATGCTATAGTATTCTTTGTATATAACTATCAAAATACAATCAAAATTTGTACATCACAATCAATTTAAAAATTATCATTTGCCCATTTTTGAAATTCATTGAATTTTTTAATATCATGAATGTGTTAAGAATGTCACTAACCAGAATACCAATTTCAACCATAAATGTTATTGTTCAAATTTTTACCTCAAAGATAACATTTATCGGCTTTGTCTTGAGAATAGAAAATAACAGTTTTAGAACCAAAGTCTCACACAGCAAAACAATGATATTTTTAAAAATTAAGAAGAGTGTTAAAATATTGTCTTTACAAAGATTTAGAATACTTAAAAAATTTTTCAATCTTATTCTAATCAAAAATTCAAACATTTTAGCATGAGCATAAATAAAATATAAAAGTTTTTTTTAAAAAAAATGCAAAACTTTTAATTGCTATATATATTTTTCTAAATTTTTACAAGAACTATTATTCAAAAAAGGATGGATTAAAAAAATAACCTTTCAAAGTACTATAAAATTACTAAACAACCAAAAACTACTTTAGATATCATTCAGACTTCAAAATGTTTGTTAAAAGCAATTATATTAAAAAGTTTATAAGAAGCAAAAAGCTAGACAAACCAATTTTATGATGCAACTAAAAAAAGCCATTCATACAAATATACCAAGAATAAAGAAGGTAATATAAAAAATATTTTGATAAAATATTATGATATAAAGTTTCAGAAAGTATTTATCATTAATGAATTGGTAACAAATGGCTTCTTAATAAGCAAGAATTGTAGTAAAAATTTCAATCAGGAATTGTTGAATCATCTTTAAAATATAAGGTATAGATACAAGAAATTTGAAAAAATAATGCTCATGAGAAATCCAAACAAAATAAAAGAGGATTAAATGTTTAAGATAATCGTATGCATTTTTTATTATTTGCAGATTTTGGAAAAGGTCACAAATTAGATGGTAATAAAATTATATAATATTTTTTATTTATTACATTTTTTATTTTCCCCACTCGATTTCATAAAGGCTTCTTAATAGAAACTTATAAATAAATTTAGGAAAATAAAAACCTTAACTGCTATGCTTTGTGGGCACAATTTTTCTACAAATGAAAGATAGTTTTTACTCTTGCATGTATAAAACTGAATTGATAAGCATAAATGACCATTTATATCAAAATAGATGTACCTCCAGTCTGAACAGCAGAAAGCATCGATAATGCCCTTTCCTGACGTCCAATCACTTCATCTATCTTTCGGTGCAGACCTCTAAGGATTTCAAAAATGGAACTTTGTCCTTGGAAAATCTGTTGCAACTCACGTTGTTGGGATGTCTCATACTGAAAATTAATATTTAATATGAATTTTACTATCAAACAGAAAAATAAAAAGTTCCAAAATTTATTCCAACTAAAAGATAAGATGCCAATTAAATTTAACTTCGAGAGCACAGAATTCAATACATACTGCATCATCAGGGTTAAATTCCATTTCCCTTCTTTTGGCTTCATCAGGATGTTCCTTTCGATACCTTAAAAAAAAAATATATATATATATATATATTCCGACATGGTTGCAAATGCACTGAAATACTAAACAAGATTTGATAAGTAAAGCTAAAAAATTCCAAATTTAAAAATATATGATAATGTTCGTTTTTACTTGACAGTAACAATAAAAATTGGCCCAATGCTTAATTTACAGTAATAACTTCATGAAAAAAAAAAAAAGCCAGACTCAAGATTATTGGATATTTAATTTTTTCCCAATGCATAAAGTACATTTACATATCTACTCTATTTTTACATTTGAATAAGAATAAATTCTGACAATCTATCCCAATATAAGAAATCAAACAGATTTCATGAGATGAGGATATTTTCATTTTCTTATTGCTTCAAATTTCAACACATTTAATAATTCAAATTTCAACACATAACTAGTACTTATGGAAACACTGAAATTTTCAGACAACACCCAATGTAATTTTGACATTTCAAAACCATCTAAAATTAAAAAATTAAAATGACTAGGTAAATCCACTTACTCTTCTTTTTGTTTTTCAAGTTTATCCTTATATTCTTCATATTCCTTAGAGAATTTTTCTTTTTCAGCATCTCCAATATTTTGAGATGTCTGTAAAATGGGGGGAAAAATAGCAATGCAGAAATTTTATTTTAAATAAGAGACAAAAGTAACATTCCCGAAACAAAATATATCTTTTAGAATGCTAGAAATAAATACTAGTTTAAAGTATATAGAATTCAAAATTTTAGAAAGCTTTGATTTCTACAGATATGTTTAACAAATTATTTGGAAGTGTAAAACATTAAGCTGCCTAAGAAACCTATTTGCAAATGCAGATAAAACATATCTGAATATTCAATTTGAAGCATTATTTTCTAATAAAATATTTGAAATAAAAAATAACATTCACACAGTTTAAAAGTACATTAGAAGAAGAAAAAAGAATTTTAAACCACTTTTGAAAATTTTAGAATTTCTATATGTTTTAAAAAATTTTATAAATAATATCCGTCATGCTTTTAAGAAAAGTCACAACAGACTTCTTGAAACAATTAATCAAGCATTATCATCTGAAACCTCTTTACTGTGAAATATAAATAAATACTTTATGAAAACAAGGAGCACAAATACATAAATTAGTATTTATTAAACACAGAATAGCAGTCAATTTTTTTTTAATGAAAAATCACAAGTGTGTATTATTGACCAAAAAAGTTCAAAGCTACATAAATAAAAGAATTTATTAGAATTAATTTATAATGAGAAATTAAAATTCTTAAACATACAACAAACAGAAAAGAATGATATGTCAGATACACTTTAAAGAACGCAAAGTGATCTTATGTAAAGAAGATAATTCTCTACCTCCTCATTAATTTTAGCAATTATAAGTTTAATATCTTAAAAATTAATGAGGATTACAATAATCATTATAAAACATGCCAAATGATTAAAAATTTACTTGTCTTACAGTAAGCAGTAATTTTTTTTAAAAAGTAAATCCTATAAGAACATTAGAAACCTCTCAAGTTATTGAGTTTAGGAATAATACAAGGTGAAGCATTTCATAAGTGAAGTGTTGACTTTCAGTAGACCATCTATTAGATACAATTAATTGTAATAATCTCTGAATGTTTTTGGAAAGAAAAAAAAAATCCACTACTGAACTGAAATATACTGAAAATCAAGTAGAAGATAAATAATGAAGAGGAAAGCAAAGAACAAGCAATGATTGATAGTTACAATGGAAAGTTAATGAAAATCAACTCATAGTGTTGACCTGATAACCAATGTATTTTTCTAAAGCAGCAATCGAGCTCACTGAAATGTGTTGTTTCTGATCCCAGGTGGTATACCACCTGCATGAAAACAAAAATCTGTAAAAAGTCCAAAAACAATAGCCAATTCCTTAAAATCTCAAAAAATCATAACATTTAAACATTTAAGAATATGATTGGGGAATTGATTGATTTGCCTTGCACCAAGGGCATTCAGTAAAGATCATCCGTCCGTGTTGGAAGGTAAGGGATTTGGTGTGGCCCCTCAAAATATGATATAGTTGTTTGCTGTTTTCTAGAGATATTCAGACAGTGACACCAACCGGGACTCTAACCAAAGTAACAAGGATGAGCAGGTAGGTCTTTCCAAAGTGCACTCGACTCCATCTTTTTGATAGAGGAGATCAACATAATTTAGTGCTGCATCACCATGAAATATGTTAGCTGAGGCAGTCTTAGCTCACTGAAATTTTGAATCATTCATAGCCTTTTTTAATTTATACAAGATAATATGAAATAATGCATGGATGTAATCTAAAACATGATTTTGCAAATGGAATTACTCTTACTAAACGAAGTACTACTGCCATTAATTCAAAAACTGAATTTGCATTTAAAAGTTCTCTCTACACAATAACATAAAATTCATGATAATGCAACAGCAAATGCTATAAATAATTCAGCACTTTAACATCATTATACTATGCAGCAATAAACTGATTTCTCTTTAATATCAAATAATTTAATAATCAATTAATAAAAATTAATAACTCTGTCTTTGATTGATATTAATGAGTTTCTGATCAAGAAATTTTATTGAAGCAAATACTAATTTATAATCTATTTTAAATAAAAATTTCAGGCCTAAGGAATTAAAGCAATAAACAAACATGTTAAAATCAACTATATTTTTATCAAAGGAGGAAAAATAAACTTTCTTCAAGTCTATCAACAATTTATTTTTAAAATATCAATTCAATTTATTAATTGTTACTTATCACTAATTATTTCTTAATGATTTACTTATATATAGTCTGTATTTAAGAAAAAAAATGCTGAATGCTCAGTTTTAAAATATCAAGTGCTTGTTTCATTTCAGAATTTGCTGGCAAGTCTTTTCAAATCATTTGTTAATTTTGGAATCACACATATTCATTACTTAGACTTGCCCACAAATAGCTTATTTTAAAAATTTTATAAAAAGGCTGTTAATTTCAATTGTAATGCACATTACATTGATTAATTTTTTCAAACTTTCATATTGGTTAAAATTTTCAATTTTACCTTAGCACTTAAAATTTTTTTTAAAAACTCATTTTGCTTTCATAGTTCAATCACCAGGTAACAATGATTTATGGCATTTCAAAAGATTTCAAACCAGATCAGGCAACATACTAAGGGTGCAAGTTAAAAATTCTTGCTTTCTTTGCTTGATAATAATGGTAGCAAAGATTAGTTTAATCCCAAATATAATGTCAGTTATTTGAGATTGAACCAACTGCATTTAATGACATCAGAAAGCTGTATTATACCAATCGGGGAAAACAATACTATTCTCTACCATCAATAACTAATAAATTTAACCAGTTAACTTCAGAAATTATTTTTAAACAATCTTTACATGATGCAAGTTTGCAGATTGAAATAGATGTTATAACACTAACATCGCCAATAGTTATCTTTGAATTTTAAGTTCATCACTTAGCATAGATAAAAGGATATTTTCTGCAGCAGTAAAGTACCCATTTCTTTGAATGATCGGGTCTATAACATTTTTGAGATCATCCGAGATATAGTGTGAATATGAGAAGATTAAACAGATGTTTATAAACCATACGTACATGATGGTTTTAACTTAATATTAAACTACACAGGCACATACACATTCACAATGTACTCAGCCAGAATCGTAAGATTTTCAATTGCTGCATACAATTGAAGCAAGCGATTGGTTAATATCAACCACCTGGAGTGAGCAAGTTTTCCAGGGTTTCTTAAATATAAATCTAGTGAGCAATTTTCACTTGATACAGCAATACACATATCCAATAAATATTTTTGATCTGTACTTAAATCATTTTTGTCTTCTAGAAGAGGAAGATTATTTTCAATTGGCAAGAAGGTAACCACAGGAACACTTTTTCTAGCTGCTGACCTATTTTGCCTTTAAACTCATTGGGTCCTTTCGTTTTACCATCTAAATGGCAAAAAGATGTCAAAATGGTAGCTCACTACAATGGAACAAACAGATTAACCACTGTAAAGGTCTTCCTCTTTCTTTTTCCATCAAAGAAAACTCACCATTATTATACCCAGTGTTTACAACTGTTCCATCACACCCAACAGCAGTAAAGTTCAAAAGTTGTTTGTTGTGCCCTCTACCTTTAAGAAATTCCAGTATACTGTCTGTTATGTCTTTTTAAATGCTAGATTTAGGTGTTACATGGCCTAAAAACTTTGAGTTTGGTAATTCTATTAGTGAAAAGTGCACTTCTAAAATAACTTTTAAACAACTTACTATCACTCTTCTCTTGAACAGTTGCTATGTCTTTTTCCCAACAAAAAGCAATCCTCTATTTTCGATTATCTGAATATAACGACTGTATTTAATGAGAACTCTTCAATTTATTGATCTTGCTCTTCCAATTTTCATCCTATTATATGGGTTTTGCCTTCTGTGATTACACCCAATTCCTGTAAAGCACCACTAGCTACAGCTGCAATAACTATCCGATATGGTCAGCAATGGAAGTTAAAGATGCAATTTAATATGCATTTAAGTGCTTTTTGCTTCGTTCAGTTTCGAAGGGTCTGGTAGTTTTATCTCGTCTATTTGATGGATCTGGTTGGTCTGTCTCTTCTTGTACGTGCTCTCTTAAAGAATACTGTTGTTTTTCAGCTCTATCAATAACCATTTCTGGTACACTAGTATTTTTTGCCCGTTCTTGATTAAACTTAACTATTCTCTGTAGTTGTTTACTTTTTCTTCTTTCTCACTTCCGCAAAGTGCTTGTGGTAGCTACATCAATGTTACCTATAACTATTTTCCTGATAGAGCGTTGATCATTTAGAAACTCTTGCTCCATAACTGGTACTTTGTTTTCTTTTATGCAAGTGCACATATTACAATTTACACATTTACTGGCAGTAATATTAAATATACATCTAGTTCTCTTCTCTAAATTTTCTGAGGTTGGAATTAAAATTATCTCACCCTTTTCTGATTTAAGACTTCAATAAATTTTGTATTTAGCATGATAAGCTTTTATCATCTGTAAAATTCTTTTGCTAAAAATAACAGGAATAGAAGCCTTTAACCATATTTGTTCCGTTTTGAAAACTAAAATGTCACATATTTCACTTATAAAATAATCCTTTTCTGAAGCAATTTTGAGGTTATATCTAATATAACAATAGCATTTCATAACAGATTCAGAAGAAGGTAGTTGAACTTCAAGCAAATCACTAAATTTTCCAAAAATAGGGTATTCTGACATTTGTCTTGTCTTCACTAACGCCATTTTTACTAACTACAAAGTACACAAGCGCATAAATGCACAAATCAGTTACATTAATCATTACACAACAGACGAAGTGGAGACTCAAACTCAACTGAACTCTGTACCAGCTCTGATCTCATCACTAAACGCAGACATGACTGCCTTCCCTCAATAACATCTACTTCAGTGATGATTTAGCTTCCTGGATGCCATACTAATGCAAGAGAATTTTTTTTTCAAATATTTCTATTCATATTATAACACCTATTTAAATTTTTTTTTATTTCCTAATTGAGGCTTGCAAACATCTTTAAAAAGTTGCAAAAAGTGCATTTATGAAAATTTAACATCCTGTGGCACCACAAGATGTATTCTAATATTTTTTTATAATTTTTATTTGTCTTATCTATACCAAAAGACATTTTTGCTCCACTATTACAAATTAAAAATCAAAAGTTAATTATTTCGTTAAAAAAAAAACCTTTAAAATGTTTATAATTTTATCTACACCAAAAGTCAACTTTTCCACGCTATTCCAAATTAAAAATCAAAAGTTCATTTTTTCCGTTTCACCCTACTGATCAGTTTTCTATTTCAAAACTGATAACATGAAATGATGCACTGACCACATTAATTGATTTTTTTTGTATATATTTGAGTACACTCATTTGGATCTAGAAGTTTTTGATAGTATAAAAAAATGATAATATTAACTGTATTCACATTAAGGAACATTGATTGTAAATGCATTACATTTGCAATATCTCTTACTATCATTTATATAGATTTACATGACTGCAGATGAACAATAAAAAAGTTTTCCAATTCCTAAATAAGAACTAAAAATTTTTCATGGTTAACTACCACACCAATACTTATATCATCAGTACATAGCCATATAATACTTACAGTATTATCTTTTTCTCGACATAAATTACAGTATTATGATGAAATACATAAATTACAGTAAAATGAGTATTATGATCAGATAATTCTTTCTTGGTGTAGATTTCCTTTAATCAAAATAGGTAATACTAAAAATCGTTACTTACTGGTTGTGTACCAGGTGGGTACAAACTATATGTTAGGAACTTTAAAGCATCATGATCATCTAAAATCAAAATAAACATTCTATCAATATTGTCAGGAAATTAAGATCGAATTAAAAAGTACTAAAACAAATGAGCTACATTAAGATACAAAATGAATATTTTAATGTAAAATGTAATTTTATATCTCTCAATCAAAATTTAAAAAACAGCTTCATTTGTTAATGTAACCTTGACTAACAGCACTAAAATACTAATTAGCCAAAGCCAAATAAAATAAAGAATCAATTTTTATATATTTCTGTAAGAGTGTGTGTGTTTATAAATATAGCTAAAAAAGTTTAATAATACAAAAAAAAAAACCCATCCAATTACATAGATTTTTTACATTTGGAAAATTAAACATAGATCTCAGAAATCTATTGTTCTGTACAAGTTTGAGAGAATTGTGAATCTCCGATAGGGATTAACATGCAAAAGATAAAAAAATATTAAAGATTGGAAAGGGACGATAATTAAAAGTAAATATTGCACTAATATATATATGCAACATTTCAGATATCTAAAGAACATTCAAAATCAGCAAGACAAACAATTAAATGAAGATATACCAGCAAGTCCACCAGTAGCAGCTGAAAGTCCGAAGTATCCATGCTGTGGCAGGTAAACATTTTCTGCTCTGACACATAGCTCAAAATCTTCATCATTATTTGAATTTCCATTATGAAAAAGTATCTGAAAATTGAAAGTTTAATTTGAAATGCATAACATTTTAAATTATAAGAATGAAAGCATGCTGGTTAATTTATTAGGAACTATATTCAACTATATATCAAAAGTAGACTTGTGTAATGATAAATTAGCTTTCAATTTAGCCACAACATTTAATTTAAATAAAAAATAAAATACAAATAAGAAATGTTTGTATAAAATGTTTCAGTTTTCAATATAGTAAAATTAAATTCATTTAATCTAAAATGAATTTTTAATAAAAGTTCAGACTATTAAAATAATACTTTAAAAATAATCAGAATAACTTATATATTTTTACATTTTATTGGATTATTTCAGAAATTTAATAAGTTAATACTTACAGTTAGCACATTTTTATAATATTCAATTTTAGCTCGAACTGGGAAGGGCTTATTACGAAAATCACGCTGACAGCCAGCTAATTGTTGAGCAACACCATCACTATAAAATGTTGTACGCATCAATATTTATATTAAATATTTTACAACTAATAAAATTTAATTTCATTAAAAATGAAATCTATAACATAAATCTTCAGCTTAAACATAAAAATAAACATAGTTGAATAAAAGATGTCAAATTTAGTACCCAGTTCAAAATATCTTTATTAAAATTAGAAATAAAATGATCTTAAATGTAAAATTCTGATAACAGAATGCAATTAAAAATATCTATAAAAATTCATTTGGAATAATAAATTACACAAAAATTAACTATTTAAACCAAAAATTCATTTCCTCTTGAACTCTTCTTAAAACTTCAAAGCATAAAATTTTCACACAAATAAATTTTGATAAAGAATTCAGGTAAAAAAATTAAACATGACAAAGATATTAGCCATTTTTAACTAAATACTCTATTTTATTATAAATTAACTTTTAAATTGAAAAAAAATATATAGTTTGATTAAACAATTTTTTGTTAAAAAGATTTTATTAATAGGATTTTAATTGTATTAATATACACACATAAACATGAAATGTTTGCTTTTAAAATATAAATTGCACAGAAAAGGCAAAATAAATAATTTGTACCTTTGATGATCAAATGTTTTAGATCCATCATTATACATAGCCATAATATAAGGATTATTCCCCTAAAAAAAGTCACAAAGTTTTATTTACATAGATATTTGTAAATGTTGTTAGACAAGAAAATCCAAAATTATTCAATATAAAATGATAAAGCAAGCTTTTTGTGTGTGTGTGTGTGTGTAGTTTGAAATGTCTTGAAGTCTATTTGTTAATAAAAATTTCAGCTAGTAATTATTTTCAACTATATTAAACAATTTTCAAATAATTAATATATAAAAATAAGGAATCAGCATTATTAACATCAATATTAATTAAAAAATAAATGTAACATAACAACACTTAAAATGGAGATGATTTGCAGCATCAAAATTTACATCAGCTCTTTTTCACAGCCATCTAGTTTCTTAAATTTAAATCAGAATTACAATATTTTTAATATTTAGAATGAAATATATAAAAAGAATAAGTTCCAATAATATATTTTCCATATATAAAATATTACATTTACGTAATAAATACATAACTGTTTCAATTCTTCTATAAAGTCTCAAAAAGTGCAATAATCTTAGTGTGAAGTTGTCTAGGGAAGGGGGGGGGGGGAGTATAGCAGGATAGAAGCCTTGAAGCTATAAAATTTCTCTAACCATTAATTTAAAGACCCTCCCCCATCAAAAAAATACATTTTAGATTTAAAAATGTCAATACAAATGAGAACATTTTTTTTAAAATTAGCTACCAAACAATCTACACAACAAAAACAATTGCCTTTAATGAACTGCACTTGAAGAACAATTCCATTCAGAGATAAATAAGTTTTTAACCCACTTTTCTAAATTTTAAGAAAATTCTTTGTTGCATGTAAAGAGGGAATAGGATGTTACCATCAATAAAAATTTAAGATAATGAAAAATTTCATTGAATTTTTTTGAAGAAATATGTAGATACCCTATATCTGTTAAAAGGTTTTGAAGAATATAAAGAAAATTCAAATTAACAAATATGTAATATTTTCCTTTAATTAAGTCATTTATAATTTTTATATACATTAATTAGACAAAGATCCTTGAAAATAAATATTCTCCAATAAATTTGCAAATACAAAATATAAATAATATATATTTTACATACTCTGTTGTCATTATCAAATGAATCAAAGAAAACACCCAATCCCACCCAATGGTCATTGCTTCCAAATACAGGACCTTCAACTCCTTTGTTCTCAGTATACCAAAAAGCCTGAAAAGAAAAATAATAATCAAATTGGAAACTTTTTTCCAAAAATATTTCATGAAGATTTTATAACTTTGCAATTTAAAAACATAACTTTAAAAAATAAAATAGGGTTTCATTTGAATATTAAATAGGACTTAATTGTTCGTAAAATTAATATTTTATATCCAACAAACAACGTAAAAGGAAATAACAAATAATCCAAGTTACAAAAGTTAATTTTTAATTAACTTGCAGGGGTTCTCAGTTCCATAAGCAGCCAAACTGTTTTTATTGTCTAACATTCAGTTTAAAATTTTAGTCACTTGCAAATTTTTTAAAGTTTCTTTCTCTCTTTCCTTTTACGTTAAAAATTAAGATTTTAAACTTTTGACTTTAAACATATCAAAAATTCATCTGCATCAAAATCATATTTCTAAGAGTGTAAATTATTCAATCAAAATAATTTACCATTTACCAAAATAATTTAATAATAATTTTATATCCTGGATTGTATCCACAACAAAGGTCAAGTGTATAAATTTGGGAGTCATAGACACACTGACAAGGAATATTCAAAACCAGTGAACAAAAATAATTATAAAAGGAAATTTAAAATATACATTCCACATTTCAAAGTATACACATGTTAAATTCCTTTCAGTTTATCATAAAGTAATTATTATAATTTTTCAACTAATAGGATAGATAAAATTTAAGAAAGGTTATCTAAAAATATTGGCATAGGTATAAGAAAGTTTTATATTCATACAATCATCACAATTTACAAAATCAACAAAAAGGACAGATTTCTACTTTATAGTTGATGAAGAGTCGTTAAATTTTCTAATTAAAGATAACAGCCAAATGAAAAATGATTATCCAAGTAAAAAATATGGATTTAAAAATATTTTCATAAGCTAACAATCAATATTATATCTAAATTAATACTTATAATGGACCAGGATTTTGAAGAAATTTTACATTTAAAAAAAATCAAAGCGATATTCTACTTAAAATACGGAATGAAGAATAATAAAACTTACGAAACCGTCTGCTCCGAGCCTTCCTCGTCCATTTACGCGAAAAACTACTTCTACCTGCCACCAATCAAAATTAGTTTTGTTTTTGGTCCATATGGAACCTATATACAAAATTATTAAATATCAATCAACCAATATATATCTAGCATTAAAAATTAAGGATGATATGCATAATTCAAATCATCATTGCTTATAATAAAGATATATGTGTTAATGCGAGTTCTACAAACCATTCGACTTAGAGTAGCAAATTTGACACGGATATAATTTCGAGGGTAGGAATGTACATTTCACTGGGGTTTTTATTTAACTTTAATTACAGTTTTAATTATAAGTCAATTACATCTTAATGTTTTTCCACAATAATGTCCAAAAAATATTTCTGCTCAAAAATGATTTTTTACATTATTTTATAGATGATTTGAAAATTACCAATAAAAAAAGTTCATATGTATAATCATGGTGGAAAAAATACCATTCAGTTTTATACTAGGTTCATTTAATCACACAAGGGTGTCTCACAAAATGAATTCTTAAAAAATTTTTGCTTCAAAATTTTCCAAGGAGCAATCTAGATACCAAAATAAGGACAAATTTAAAAATTTCTAAGAGCAACATCCTTTTTTCTTATCAAATTATAAGACGGCAACAAAAGTTCATCGGCCTAAGTTTATTTGTTCAAAATTATGAGCTAATAACATTTTAACCTTCCTATATTAAAATGGAATTTTAGACTTTTATTCATATTATATATATATATATATATATATATATATATATATATATACATACATACACTCACTGAAGCAAACGCATTCTTTTGTTATGAAAATATAAGATATTCTCCATATTTTAAATTTGTAAAAAATATTCAAAATTAGAGTTTCTATATTTTTAAATAGC
Source organism: Argiope aurantia (assembly GCA_026543865.1). NCBI lineage: Eukaryota > Metazoa > Arthropoda > Arachnida > Araneae > Araneidae > Argiope > Argiope aurantia. The sequence goes on from JAPMOR010007475.1 coordinate 77,242, forward strand.
AACACATAAATTTGAGCATAAAACAAAACCCATTTTATAAGAACATACAAAATTTCAACCTTTTCCAATGAGAAGTTTTGCTTTTTGCATGTATTTAGGGATGCATTCACAAATTTTCAAATGTTGATATCATTTTATTTGGCATCCACATTACCAATGCATTCTTTGAATCAAATATCATTTTCCAGTTGTTGCATTGTAAAAATATAAAATATTAAATCAAATCAAAGTTTTAAAAAAAGACTCATCACTATGATATTTTATTTCTTGTGGCAACTTGGAATTTGTACTTGTTTGCTGATATGCTGTCATAAAATATAACAAATTACTGAAAAATGAAAATTTTATTTCCAAATAAATATTTAGAAGATAGTAACTATTTCATTTTACAAACATACTGAACAAATTATTTCCTTTTATAATTTATGTAAATGGATATTTTGTAACAAGAAAAGCCATTTCTATTCAAAACTATAGATGTTTATTTGTGTGCACAATATTTCTTACAAAATTCTTAAGTTTCCTAAAATTAATTTATCATAGTCATTATAATGTTGTATATAAACACAAATGGAGTTAACAAAATTCAAAATCAAAATGTTACAAGATAAAGCGTTTTGTATTAATCACTTAATGCAAAATACACTTTTTCTCTATACAAGTGAAGGTGAATTCCATGTTTCATAACAAGCAATTAATGATTCACAAAGCACTGATTAATATTTTAGTTCACTACTATTTAAGTAAGAGAAAAGCAGATCAAATAAAATTTTAAAACAAGTTTCAATTCACTTGAATGTTAAATAAGTAAATTTCTTGGAAAATAAAAAGCTTTGCAAGTGTTTTTTTCCTGCTCCCTTGATAAGCAAAAATATTTTATAATAAATTCACAAAATTCTGAATAAAAATTCATTCGAAATTCATTTTGAAGCTATTCTTCTCAATGTTTGATATTTACAAAAAAGAGATTATAAGTTTTTTTTTAAATAAAATATTTGCCACCACTTTTTATTTGATTACATTTATATGAATAATCACAATTTGGCAAATAATTCTATTTATATGTATTGAAGTGTTGTTCTTATATTCTTTTAAAGAAAATTTTAAACTTTTAAGGTTAAATTTAAGAATTTCTATATTATCTAAATTATAAATAATTATTTTGTTCTGGATAAATTACATTCAGATATATTACAATTTGTAACTTCTTTTTCTCTAATCAAAAGAAATCCCAGTATAAACTTATTAGAATGGATACTTTTTTTTACTCTATGCGGCATACTACCTTTTAAATTTCAAACTCAAAAAGTTGTAGATGGTTTATTTAAGCCTAAAGGAATAAGCAAGTAAAATTTTTACTAATTGTTTAGATTCTGAGGGTGTTCACAATAACCAACAGAATCTAAAAATTACAGGTGTACACATCTACAGAAAAATTACCCCATATACATTTAAATAAGAAAACAACCCCTTAACAGAAAATGTCAAATATCTCCTGATGTAACTATAATATATTAACTAAAATGTTTATTCTGGAAATTTTTCCCCACAGGGTAATCTATTCATAACTTTTAAATAAAGTTGCCACAAGAAATTTCAAAGTTTGCACAATTGAAAATATGCAACAATGTCCTACTAATATTTTAGACATATCATCTTTTAGTATACATTACTAGCCTTAAAATTGTATTTTAAGTTTTCATACACAGGGATCGAGAGATGAATAAAACAGGATGGCTCCTTTTTTCTTTCCCACAGATGTATAATGAACAGAATGTATGCAAGAATATTAAAATAATTTTAATTCCTGGCAATTTGATGGAGTCAAGGACGTAAAGTTTTATCTAAATTATTTGACTAAAATAAAATATAAGCAATATCTCTAAGGAACCAGCAGGTCGCCACAGGTAATTAGTGACAATTAAAATCTTTTGAATTGGAGAATTATGTATCTACAAGACAAATAGTTAATACTTGGAGAATGAAACATTTATTTGATCATTAACTACTACTACTACTATACAACTGCAGAATACATTACAATAAAAATCCTTATTTCTTATAATTTACTAATAAATTCTGAATAGTTAATCAGACAATCTTCAATCACCTTCCCCTTTTAATAATAAATTCCAACTTCTGAAGTAAATTCTTCCTAGTCAGCTGTGATAGTTGAAAAGTTTCAATTTCTATCAATATTTTACAAATTCTTCAAATATGACATTAAAAACCAATAATTTTTCCCCCTCTACTCTTTTATAACTCTTCAATTACTATTAATATTAAAAAATAAATTTTCAATTTCCCGAAAGAAAACAAAAGTAGAAAAAGCTTTCAATCTATTTTTGTTGAAAGATTTCAATTTGTAATTAGTAGTATTTTAAGAATTACTAAGACTTTCCTTATTGTCATTTTAAAATTTTCTATAGTTATAAATTCAAATATTTTGAGAATCTTTCAAAATATACCAAATGTTAAAAAAATACTGAATTCTTAAATTCAATAACTATACAATAATTTAAGATATACATATTTTTAAAAAGCTGATCAACAAAATAACAGCAGATTAAACAAAATTCTCACCTTTTTTGCTACGGAGAGAAGGTGTGATTCTGACCATCTCTTCGCTGGCAATAGCATCTTAAATATAAAAATTATTTAAAGACTTTAATAAATTCACAAAATATAGTAATACACAATTCTGAAATAAGAACCAATTTCCAGAGAAAGAGGTACCGTAAAATCCATATACAATTTTGAAACGACTTCTAATAAAATAATAATCTATAAATCAAAAATTTAAAGTATCAAAGAATTAAAAGACATGAAATACACTACATTTTATGATAAATTCAAGGAATAATTTATCAACAGATAAATTGATATTTCAAAGAAATTTATTTTAATTTTTTTTAATCAAAGGTGAACAAAGAGGATTTGAAAATGATAACTCAAAAGAATTTAAAATATTATTCAAAAATACTAATTAACAGACTTTAAAAGTAAATTGCATAAAACAGTTCGTTTAATGCAACTAAAGTGTAGATTTATCAATGGTGGAAATTTAAAAAAATTTACATTTAGTAATCCTCTCATCTATATCTGATTAAATTAAATACATTCATCCAATTACAATCAAAGTTAAAAGATTCCTTTTACAAATAATGTTTATAACTAATTAGAAATTAAAAACTTATTAACAGTAAAATTAAATGAAATTCACATCAAAAGTAAATATTTTCACTTAAAAGAATATTTTGATCAAGATGTGAGCATGAAACTTCCAAGTTTTCTTTAAGTAGAAACGCTTGAATGGCAAATAATATAAATATTAAACTGCAATTAAAAAATAAACCTTTCTTCGCTCTGCCAATCTTGAAAATAGCGAAAAATTGCAAATAGCAGGGCCCAATGTAAACTTATAACATATGGATTTCAACAAAAATTTAACACTTAACAATAATTTATAGGTTATACACATTAAATAAAATTATCATATTAATGAAGTATAGAATTAATTTAATTCAAGAAAACAATTTTTTCTGATAAAATAAAAGAACTAATAGATTTAAAGGCCACGTGTACGAATATACGGGTCATTACATATAATCATGATTCAATATTACTTACTTCCAAAATGTTCCCAAAACGGCACAGTTCCATCCTTTTGAGCCAAATATGGTCCTTTAAAACTATATTTATACTCAAACTTTGAATGAGGAAGTTCGCATAAAACCATATATGTTTGAAAGCATATTAGCAAAAATATGTACAGCATTTTGACAGCATGAAATACACCGGAAAGATGCCGAAGGCCGCAATTGAGCTGGTCGCAGTTTCTGTAAGTTAAAAACCAAACTAACCTATGAGCGTGTTTTACGTCAGCACAGAAAATCCTCTGATAAAAAAAAATTACAAGTTATCTGATAAAAACAATGAGGAGAATCCACTGAACTGAATAGGATTTTCCTCCAATTTAATCAATCTTTTATAGTTCACAGATTTAAAGCATAGGGGCTATATTATCGGAATATAATAAGAGTAAGAGGAAATAAAGAAACTTTGAAAATGTAAAATGCTCATCTCACTTTTAAAATTTTCTTTAAGAAAACGCCGCACTCGTAAATATATATATATATATGAAAAAGAAATCCTTTAAATTTAATTCTGCAAAAAAAAAAGGAAGCCTGTCTTGGACATTGTAATCTAATCTACATTTTCAAATTACATGCGCTACTATTCGAAAGGGAAGAAATTTATAAGAAAAGTTTACTCAACAACAAAAATAACATTTTAGGCCAAGCATTAAAAAATAATGAAAAGTAAAGTTAAAGAATTTGCACACATTAGTTCACAGTGAATGATGTCTCTTTTATTAATTACGCAGACGATTGTCGTTTGGGATCGCTGGCTTACAGTCCGCAGAGAAATACAATACAAATTTTCTGTCAAAATGGCAACAGAACCAATTTATATATTTTCAGTAAAATTTTTGGCGCTATTGCATTTTGAATAGAGCCATTGTTGCTGTACATCCTAAGCTTTCATTCGTTATATATTACTACTTCAAAGTCCAACCAAGAATTTTCTGCTTTTGAAAGTATGCAAAATTTAATAACTTTAAAAATAAAATGCCTAAATTTTCTTGTATATCATGTATTCTATTTATTTCAGAAACAAAATAAGTTTAAAAATGATTTTTGTATGACTGGCTTAAAATCTTTTCTCAATTTTTTTAATGTCATACTTATATTCGCTTTGTATTTTAAGAAAAAAATGCTGTCTGGAAAATAATTTTTGCTTTTCATTGCTGATTACATTAGATTGCCTCATTTTTGCATAAATTTTATAATTTTGAGGATAAATTTTTATTCCCTTCCAACAAATATCGAGTTATTATTTTCTTAGTTCATATAATTAGAAATTTCGAATTCATTTAAAACTTTTTGATGAAAATGTTTACTACGTTTTCTGGTCTAAACAATTATGCTGATGTTAAAATATTTTCAAGCATCAAATTGTAATACCCATTAAAGCTAAGATACTGTAATAGCCTTGCATCTGTTCTGTTTAATGTGTATTTGAATATTCATAACGGAATATCTTCTATGACATTATAGTATCTTAAAAACTTGACTATTTTGGGAATTGCATGTTATCATTTATGATATTGTAATTTCACTTTCTTATTTCTCGTGTAAGCTGTGTAGTTAATAAACAGATTCTTTTTAACATTTCAGCAATTAAAGAAAAACCTGCTATTATTTGATGAAACAGTGCTAAAAAATATTTTTATGATATCAAAATTCTAGAAGAAACAACTAAATTAATATTCTTTTTTGAGTTTTGAAATGTCACAAAAATTATACACGAATATTTAAGAAAGGTTTGTAAAGACATATTAAAATGTCACTTAATTTTTAAGTTACCGAAATTCTTATTAAATTTTTTAAAAAACAGTACGATATACATATTCACTTCTATATATTTTATTTGTGCAAGATTTGATAACAGAAGATCAGTCTGGCCTATAGGATATTGATCATTCTGGCCTGTAGGATACTAACAATTAGGCATGCATTCTTTTATTATTTGTGGAGACAGAGGAAAATATGAACTATATTATTATTAACAGTTTCTTTAATTGGAAATTTAATTTTAACTAATTGTGCTTTATAATCACTTGTATGTAAAGTAATGGGACAGATTTGATTTTTTGTTATTTTTTATAATTTTTAGATGGTGTTATCACCCAGAGAATCTGGTGAATTTATTTCTAGTCATGCAAAGCATGTTACATTACCTCTTGAAGGCATAGAAAAAGCTGCTGAATTGGTTTGTTATATTGTATAATGTTTTATGAATCTTTAACTGTGTTTTCATAATACTGTTTAAATATAAATTATTTTTGATAAACTTTATAAATTTATAATATACTATCATTAATGGGATATAATTATATAAATTTTGGATTTTTATGTATATAATAATTTTATTTTATTATTCTGTTAATTCCTTTGAATTATATTTATACATTTTTTCTCTTATAAGTAGCATTAACAAAAAATATACAGTTTATAAGAATTTAAAATAAGAACTCTTTTAATATTTTTATTCTTCAAAATTTAACTTAAAATATTTTTTACACTGATTTTTTTTACACAAAATCACTTTTAAAATTGATAGAATGAAACTAATGTTTTATGTTAGGAAATTATGTTAAATAATAATCAGATTTTAATTTCTTAGAGTGTGTTAATGTCTATATCATTAATAGTTCACTAAAAGCATTCTGATTTTAACATAAGAACTTTCATTTACTAAATGAGAAAACTAGATTGCTTATTTATTATAGTTGCTCAACATTTTTTTTTTTTTTGACAGTCTTAGGATTGCTTCAAGATTGCAACTATAAAACTGCACCACAAATCTTGCAAATATATCTAGATTGTTTAGCAATTTAATCTCTACTAATAATCTATAATAAAGGAAATATAAAACTATCATTTTTTCCATGGAGCCTTGTTTGTTATTTTGGTGCTTTATTTTATTTCCATTATCTTAATCAAATTTTCAGATCAATAAAAGCGTCTTAGTAGTAAGCTGGATAAAACAAACAAACAAAAAAAATTATATGATATATTACTCTCTGGAATAAACATTTTCATCATTATTGAAATTGCTTTATAAAATTAATAAAATATACATTTATTTTTTAAATAAAAAAATCAAAAGTAATTTATGACATGATTTTGAAATTTAAATTCCTCTGAAAAAAATTTAATATGGGAGAACTATTAATCATCAATCTCTGCAGTTTGTGCTGTTTATAAGGGAGAGGGCAAGCAGTATTATTATACAGCTATAAGGAATCTTGAATAGATCCATATGCTTGAGAGATTGACTATTAGGCCACTCATCAATGTACATAATACTTAAATGCATGGCTTCATGATATCTTGATACAGAATTTTTATGGTCTTTGCTGTTATGAGTAAAGTTATTATTCTTCAAACTTCTTTCAAGAAATGTTCCCAGATGACATGTTGCATACAAATTCTTCAGTAGTGCAACAAAATACTCTTATTTAACTTCATTTAGCATTGTTCTTAAAATAATATTTATTTATTTTTAATTGAAATGTTTGTTTGATCTAACCTTATGCAGATCCAAATGTTTGAAACATTCAGCAAATCCTTGAAAATAAAGCAAATAACACATTCAACTTTAGAATAAAGTAGAAAAAAAACCCTCTGAGGTTGGAATTTAGTATTCAACTTTCATGGACCATTCTACAGCTGAAGATATTTTCTGGTACTTTTGTAATTCTGTGAAAAAACTGTATTTGAGAAGATTTTTATCCATTCCAATGGATCAACTGTCAATAAATTGGAAGTTTTTGACTTTTAAATGATGTAATTTGAAAATTTTTTTCAATATTGCTATTAAATCTGACTGGTTGTAGCCTGTACATTGTCAACAATTCATTTAGACATAGAGCAATAGTATAAATACAGGATATTTAATCTCTTTTTTTTATCTAATATGTGTTATTTATTCAATTGTTTGTGGAAAGATGAATTATCTGAAATTTTCATAGAATAGAAAACTTCCTTAAGAAGAATTTTTTTAGAACTAGAGATCTAGAAAATGAAGCTGCTATTGAAAGAGCCATTGAAATAGGAAACAGTGTTATATGCTGAGAATGTTTCCTACATCAATATCTAAATCATAAATTTATTGTTTAAGTATAGCTAAGATCCTGTCCTATCTATCTGATTTTTCTTGTCATTGACCAAATTATTCAACCATTTTTAGCATTCTACTGAAGATACTATTGAACTTTACAATTTTTGCATCAGACATTAAAATGTTTTGTTACTATTTGAAAACTTGCAATATCTCGTAAGAAATGATGTTCCTATGGCCAATGTCAATGGTAGAAGTTTGATTTTTCAAGCAAAGATTTATTTCTGCTATCAGTAAAGTTAGTATGGGATTCTTTAAAAAGAGGATGCTACAATGTCTACCAATGATAAAAATATTTTAGAAGAATAGCCAAAAAATTTGCAAGATGATTATCTGAGCTTTATATATACCATCATTCATAAAGTTTTGAAAAAGTCTCTTTTCCACTATTAACTTCTCAGGAGTATGAATTGGTCTAGATCTAAAGATACTGGCAAAAAAAAAAAAAAAAAAAAAACCAGATTCCTGCTTATAACAAGATTGAAGCCATTCTTTCTGTTCTTATGAATTGCAAGCTACTACAAGAAAAAGATGCGATTTTATTTTAATAGAATTTAACATTTTTTTTTTGAATTACATGATTTACAATTCAGTTTGAGGTGTAGAAATTATTTAAAAGTCAAATTGATTAGTTTTTATCAAAATGAGTAGGGCAGAAATCGTGCGAGATAATTAAGATTTCAATAATAGAATATGGGATAGTGTGAGGTTCTGTACCTAGATTGTGCTTGAAAGATTTTCCTTAAATAAAAATATTGATATTTGGTTTAGAAGTATTGAAAAAATATGACAGAACAGAGAATTTTGAAATAATAACCGAATTTAGATTATATGCAGAAAATCCCTTTTTTTCAGTCTGTCAAATTTTTTTATGTTACAATCTGAAAATGATAAGAAAAAGAAATGTATTACTAATAAACTAAATGATTTAGAATGGAAAATTGAGGAAAATAGATTTCTACATAGTTGAAATCTACAATTAAACTAGTTGTAATCAATAGAAATTTTCAATGCATAACAAATTCAAATAGTTTAAAAATTAAGACTAACTGAGTAACATGAAATATAAATTTACAATACCTTAATGGTTCATTGTTTTCAACTAATTTATTTAAATACAAATAAGTTTTCTGATTTATTTCTGTCTTGCATTTTTTTTTTTCCTTATTTATTCTGACAAGCACTGATTAAAAATAAGAAAAAAAATCCTTTTGGGATTAAGTTTTTTTTTGGGGGGGGGGGGTTATTTTGTTTCATCTAAAGTGTGAATGTGAGCTAATAATTGCAATTCGAAAAATTAGCATCTAATAGCAATCGTGTGTTGGGCTGAATTGAGCATTGTTGGAGCCCCTAGACAATACAATTTTTAAGATTGCTCTTTGCCTCCTCAATTTCCAAAACCATATAAAAAAATTTGTTGATATTATATTAGTTTTGATGTAAATAGTTTTTTAAGAAAAAGAATATTATAACTAATTAAAATAATAATATATTTCTTTCTGTATTTTTAATTGGTATTGCTGAATTTTAATGTTATTTAAGAAACAATTGAATTATAAAAATATCGGCTTTCTGAAATATTTATTTTAACACCAAGTTTAGATTGTGATATTACTGAATGTAATAGGAAAACCATATGGCCACATTTGAATGCTTACCACTATTTTTAGTAATGCCATATACAAACTTGACTTTAATCGATTTTTTTATATAATTATAGGCATTACTTTCTTGAATAAGGAAATTGACCAATTGAAATGATTTGGATGTGTTGTAACACAATAAATTGTTTCTAGTGAAAGTCTTCCATATCTTTAGCATTTAATTAAAGTTTTTATTATTTTTATTTTTAAAATATTCATTGTTATGTGGTAACCAGTGCTTTTTTTATACATTATTTTGGATAAGGATTGGTTTTCATCAGAAAAGAATTTGTTGATATAATTTTATATATAGTGGTTCATATCTAAATAAGTTAATGCACATGCTTTTATTTTTATAGAGTTAAAACTGATGATGGTAGAAAACACAAAACATAATTCCTTGGATACTCCAACATTAATTACAAGGCTTTTAATAAAATTTTATTAATCTTAAAATTTATGCTATTGGTCTTTCCTTCACCTTAAAAATTGTAAATAAATCTAGTATTTTATTATTATTATTTTTTTTTGTGTGTGTGTGTGTGTGAGTTTACATAATTTAAGAAGTTATTACTATTGCAGGTTCTGAAATGTTTACAAGAAAAGCAATTCACTATAACTGGTTGGTGGAAAAGCCATGAATTGAATCCTCAATCATCCTCACCTTTTGCTCTTGACTGGGTATTTTTAGCAGATACATTAAATTTTTCCTTTTGGGCTGAAAAAGGAAAGGCATATAAAATAACATTTAATGGTAAAACTTACACTGGCTATTGGTCCTTGTGTGCAGCCATGAATAGAGCAATGCAGGTAACTATTTTATGGAATTTTTTAAATTAGAAATTGAATTAAAAATTAAAATATACATCTAATTTTTAAGAAATTATTTTGCTTTTCTAAAATGTAAAATGGCATGTGTACTTTTTCATATAGCTATTATTACTACATTAATGTGCTGCAAATACCACATTTTTATGTTGAAGCTGTGCTATTTACATTTATTTAGGGGGCACTATATTATTGTAGACAATTTTGGAATGTTTAAAGGATTCGTAAGACAAAATAATTTAAATCTTTTATGCGTTAGGTAATTTGCTACATAATTTTCAATCTTGAAAAATAACATATTTTGTGGTAAATTTGTATCTTTTTCCATATGCTTGATTTCCTCAGAATATTACAGATGTGTATTTAAAGTTCTGATAGTAAATTATTCTTTATCAAAGATTTTTCACATCATTTATTTTCAGGAAGGTTACGACATCACTTCACCAGCTTATTATGCTAGTATATCGTTAAATGAACTCAGCCATATATTCAGATCAGACACTGGAGTAGAAGTACCTTTGCTGAAGGAAAGACACAAAATTCTGCAAGAGACTGGAAAATGTTTGGTTGAAGTAAGTAGCCTTTATCCTTTCTTTTTAAAACAATTTGTAACTTTTAATATGAAAATATTGATTCTTTAATTTGAATTGGAATGTTAAAAAAGAGCCTTAGTTTGGTTTATGATACCTTATTTTTTTTAGCAAGAAATGAAAAAAAAAAAATTCTGGGATATGCTGCTGCTTTATTATAAAAGAAATTGATATTAAACTATTTGGTGTTTCTAATATTTTGTTTGTTACTCATAAAAGCATAAAAGATTTTTTATTGTGAATTATGAAAAATCACTAGATAAAGAACTCATAATTCCAAAAATGACAACACAAATAAATAAAACTAAAAAATTCAAATTCAAATAATTATTAAAAAAGTTTTAAATGTACAAGCTATCTTTATTTAGAAGTATGAGTGCATAATTTTAACTGACATTAGTTACAATAAAAAGCAAAATTTCTATAATTATTGATAATTTTAACAATCTCAAGAAAACTATATTTTAGAAGTTATTACCATGAACATCAATATAGCAGTAGTTCTTTATAAAATTATTTTAATTATATTCATTCCAGTTAATATAAATAAATATTGATAATGACCAATATGGAATTAAGTATATTTTAAATATTAGACTCTAAATATCTAATCTAAACTTTAACTGAAATATAATATTTTGACATGAAAGATATGTTGAGAATATATCATTCGTTTTGATATTTGAAACATATATATATTATGGAATTTTTTTTCCCAGAAATTTAATGGAACATTTTCTACATGTGTGGCTATGGCAAATAATAATGCTCAGAATCTTTTAAAAATTGTTCTGGATAATTTTCCTTCATACAGAGATGTTGCAACATTTGATGGACAAAATGGTATATGTCTTTGATATTTATCTGTTCTTTGTTTAATTCAAATTTCAGCAATTTTATATATATAATTTTTATTTTTCAGTAACTTTCTACAAGAGAGCTCAGATTTTAATTGCCGATATATGGCTTTGTTTTGAAGGCAAGGGTTATGGTGCCTTTAATGATATTGATAGTCTTACTATATTTGCTGATTATAGGTAATGATAAATTTATTTTTAATAAAATTTTAAATAAATGTTTAATGTATAAATTAATATTTTCTTGTGTATTATTTACTGCATTGGAATTTTTTTGATAGGATAGGGAATGCAGATTATATTTTTATAGAATTTAAAAATGATAAGTGGCATATTTAGTTCTTACATATTTAACCATAACTGGAGAAGATGTACAAGAACTATAAATGATTTTATACCTTAAATTAATATTCAACACTATTGGAATCCTATAATCCTATGTAGTGAATCATTTTAAGTTGTTGTTGTAACATAAATTATCCTAATTTAGAAAGTCAAGGTCATGCGGTAAATAAGAAATGTGACTTCTGTTGGTTAAGGTGAGCTTGAAGTATTTAGGTATTGCTTGAGGTGGACATTAATTCCAGTATATGGAAATAAATTTCCTCTTTAGAATACTTTCAGAAAAAAAAATTGGTCCACTTGGAGGAAAACCAGCAGCCAGCCACATGAAAGAAAAAAATTCTCTACATTCACATCACTCTACCAGCTTTTTACTATTAAAGGCATTTTGAAAATTGAGCAAACAACCTTTTGATTCAATTTCTTTAGTCACAAAGTTTGCCAAAAGTTTATCATGGTTTTATTAAGACTGTTATATATTTTAAAGGATAATATCCATACATTCTTTCTTGATTTAATTTTCTATGATTTTCTAAGGAATTGGAAGTATTTAAGATTTATTTTCTCATGATCATCTAATTTTATGAATAGTTTGGAAATTTTAAATCTTTTACTGTGAATTCAGGTTTTCTTTACCCTTTCAATAAGAACAAAATAAATAAAAGATTTAAGGTAGAACAGAAGATTCAAAAGGTGAATAATTTTTGGCATTAACTGTGTCACTTTTTCACTTTTTATGTCCATGTAGTTGAAAGCAGCATTAGGCTATCTTTCAGACAGTTATTAAATGTTTGTTTTATCAAAAAAGTAAATTAAAAAATATGCATTTTAAATGCACTCTCATCAGAAATTGGTTAATTGATCACTTCAAAGGTATTTAACAATGTATTATTTGTCACATATAATTGCTTCAATGTTTGTTTTTTTTTAAATATTCCAACATATTATTTATAAGTCATTTTTGCAAGCAAAAAATTTTCCATCTTTAATTTATGACATATTTAATTTTTAGAATATGTAATAACACATAATTTAAATAACTAAAAAAGAACTATTTAATGACAAAATTAGTGTAAATTAAAATTATTTTAAAGAAACATTGTAAGAACTTTATGGTGATGCTGGAGGAGCAAAAGATTTTAAATTATAATTTATAGTTAGGGGTGGAAGAAAGTTATTATTGAAAATAAAAGTTCTTGATTGTGATTAGAGATTCATGATCTGTATACATCTTTCCTAAAGAATTTTGTGAAACAAAACAAAAAATGTTTTTCAAAGTATTTAATCATTCATTCATTAACTAATAAATAAGCAGCATTAAAGAAAAAAAATATCCATTAAAAAACAAACAGTATTAAAACTTTTGTGAATAAGTTTTTCAAATTATGATTCACCAAATAATTTTTAAACTATTTGCATTTCATTTATAAATGCTCCATTTTTTTCTTTTTAGTTTTTTAATTTCTTTAGCGAGAGTTATTCATGATTATAAATATGTACAGGATTGTTCAAATAAAACATCACCAACTCAGAAAGCTGTGAGTGATAATTCAAATGATGAGAATTAGAACAATAGATAATTCAGAGGATATTCTCATTACTCATTAAATGAAAATAATAATAATAATAATGTATAACTTTGAGGAAGATATTAAATATTAAATAAATAGAAAATTGAAGAGAATGTGAAGCTCTTTGGATATCCCAGTGGTTGCATAATGTATAATCAAGTTAGCAAAGTGGCAAAGCTGTTCAAAATAATTGCTGATCACCTTTTCATATGTGAAAGTTTGCTTAATAAAGCAAGTTATATGGGGAGATGCACCATTTTGAATGCATATTTTGATTTGAGAGCAGCAGTATTATCGAAATTCTAAGATCACAAAACTTGTCAATATTTCATTACCAGTGTTAAGTAATGGAAAGTTTGAATTCTCATAAAAGTAATTTAAAAAAATAATTATATATCTAAAAATAATAAAATATGAAAAAATATATTATATCTGGTATTTGAATATAAAACAGACTATAGTCAATAAGCACATCTTCATTTTGAGTATGAATGGGAAAATTCAAGTGGGGGGGGGGGAGAAAAACTTTGATTAACAATTGTTTATGCATTAAAAATAAGACTTCACATCAATCTAGTTTAAGTGGATGGAAAATTTTTCTTTCAACATATCTCCCTTTTGTCGATACATTTATGCTTATTATATAGAAAGCACTTAAAATTAAAAAACGGTTTTGCAGAATTACTATAAATTTGTTACTGGGCATTTTGTTAGAATATCTGGAAGATATACATATCCAAAAATATAATTAAGTGTAAATATTTACTTTTTCCAAAAAATCTTTTACAAAGAAATGTCATATATATACTTAGAGACAGTGACAGAGAGAACTTTGGCTGACATAATAGATAATTAGCACTGAATAACAAATTTTATACAATCAAAAATTTATAAAAGCTAAATTTTTGTCAACTCTTCTTCCTACCAAAGATATGAATTGGTTTCCATCCATACAAGAATATACAGTTTTGCTTGATGATAACCAGAATTCAAATAGACCATCTATTAAAATTATATGATTTTGTGTCCATTTTGTCTACAGATCAATTTGCATTGACATACATGATACTATTAAAATTGATAGTGCTTCATATACAATATCAATTGAATTTTATTTAAAAATATTTTTACCAACAGCAAATTGTTATTCATCTTGTCAGTTATTACCAGGATTCAAGCATAGAAGCAAAGAATAAATAAATAAACATAATTTTATTCTGAGTAAAAATATTGCAATCAGAAAATATATATAGTTTACAACTGCTTAAATATTAAAAACAAAACTGACATCATTCATATACATAAACGGATAGGAAAATTCTCATCTTTATAGAACTTTCCATCCTAATTAATCTCTTGAGTCATTGTATCTTTTGCTCATGATGATTTTTTTTCAATACTTTTGAAATGTTTATTTTATTTAATGAATGGTGAGCATATCATTTGAAATACTTATTAAAATTTATATAACTTGGAATAATGGTATGTTCTTTTTAATCGCTGAAAATTTAAGTAATTTTGTATTTTTCCCCTTGAATCTTCCTTGCAAATGTTTTTATTTTCTTTTCATTTTTAAGAGTGCCACAAGCTCTCGTCTATTTAGGAGCAATGAAATACTCAGATGAACTTCTAACCAAATTGAAGAGTGGTAAAATAAAATTTCCTATATAGTACATTTACAATTTTAAATGTTCCTTTTAATTATTTATGATTAAAAATACAAATTGTTCTGCATTTTTTAAAAATCTATCTTATCAAAAATTAGGTTTCAAAGCTGACTTTTTTTTTAATTATTTGACATACTACATGAATATTTTTTTTAAACTGGTATTCTTTATTAAAAAATGATTTAATAATCCTTTACCATTTGAGTTAAAATTAAATAAAAAATAAAGTTAAATACCTTATAATTCCTCTATATGTTATTTATTTCTCGATTATCCATCTTTGGTGACTAGTTGGTTCATCAAAATTAATAATGGCTAAAAAAATTTATTAAATATTTTATGAACTTGGTCTTAATGGCTACTTCAGAAAAATATTTTTAAGCTTTCAGTTTTGATGGATACTATTCATACAGATTCTATAGGTGCCATTCATACAGATTCACTATAGATACCTTATGCTATTTTGTTCATTTTACTGTTTATTTCCTTTATTTTTTTGTCAGATCCTCTAAAATTTGTAAAAAATGCATACACTTTGCTATTTCTAGGTTTTTAACAATGGAATAATTTCAAACCTGAAACAGTATAAAATCTGACATTTTGTTTGTGTTGATAGTAATTTAACACTAAACCTACCGGCATTTCACCGATACATTGGAATTGCCATTGGAAGCGGGTCAAATGACCCGCTCGTGGTAGCTTTAGTGTTAAATACAAATTTAAGTCTTTTATAGAGTAAGAATTACTTATTACATTTTCTTATCAGAATTAAGTAAATCCATTGCTTACTTTCCTGAAATCTGCTTTGCCAATAATGATTGCAAAACAAAATATTTGCAACTTTAATAATTATTTTTATCAATAATGATGTTTCTAAAATTTCTATGTTTTTGATGTTCTTCCAAAATTTTTATGTTTTAATATCTTTCATGATATGATGAATAATAATTCAGAATTCTTATGCTTTTTATTGGAAAATATACTTTTTAAAAAAATTAATTAAACATAGAAAAATATTTATATAATAAAAAATTGTATCATTTAAATGATAATTTTTGAATTTTAAGATGATATAAGAATTATTTTTTACTATTATATTTTCTGAAGTTACCACAGAAAAAAGCCAAAATGATGCTTAATTTTTATTTTATATTCTAATCAAAATTTTGAAGAAAATCACTCTGAAATGCATGTTCCCACCCTTCAAAGTCATATTTGGTAGTTCTAAGTCAGGCAGTCTAACCTGTGGATCACCAATATCTTTATTATAAGTAAAGATAGGTTGATAGGGGCATTGAAAAACTGCCTAGTGTATCTTTTTGCAGAAAAATATTGGTAATTTAATTACTGAAACCTTATCTTAGTTTACGTTTATGTCATATCCATCATAAGCAAATCTAGATCTTGTACTATAAGATCCCAATTATCGTTTGGTGTTTTGAAATTAAATAAAAAATTTCTCATTATGTTTATTTCATTATTTGATTATGATTACTTTGAATTATTGACATGGTATTAATGTTAAAATAATTGCTTTACGTTTAATTGGAGTTACTTCTTTAAAAAAAGGTATGCTTGCATATATTAAAAGAGTACAGGGTTATATGATCTAGAAAGTTCGTTTTTTTTTCTTCTTTTTTTTTTTTTTTAGATGAACTATTGGAAAATGGTGATTGGTATGAAGTAGAAATAAGAGGTTGTTCTATCCAAGCTTGTGAGGTAAATATAAGTTTATAAATCCAGATCTGAATGCAGTGTAAGCATATTTATTAGGAGTAGCTTAAAAATGTATAAACATATGTTATTTGCAGGTTTTTAAACAATTCATGCCTTTTAAAATAGATTCATTATGTTATTGAATATGAAAATTCTTTACTTTTATAATTTGAAAAATTAAAAAAAATCATTTCTTTCAAAATTCACTTTTTCTTAATGATTTTTTGTTAAATCATTAGAATTTCTTTTGAGTCCCTTTCTGTACTTTTTTAAAAGGTTGCAGGGTAGTATTTTTTTCAGTGTCTGTAAGGTTAGTTTTTTAGGACAATCAGTGATAACGTTTGATTTTTATTTACTTGTTCCTATTCTTCACAGAATTTTAAGGAATATCTTTATATTTTCAAAGAACATTTCTGAGGAGGTATCTGTAGAATATATTTAGGTTGACAAAAGTTTGCACTGATATATTTAGATTGGCAAAAGTTTGGACCAACATTTGAACTGATGAATCTACAATGGCTTAATCATGCATGTGATATGAATGAATTATCACAATGTCAATGCCAGGTGAAAGTAGGATTTCATCATTAGTAAAATTATTCTTATTAAAGGAAATAAAACTTATAACATTGAACCCTTTGTATGATGTTATTTGGTCTCAGATTAAGGAATCAAATTAACCATGTTATATATGGTAATAGCTTTACATCTGTTATCATGAAGTTAGCTTCCCTTTCTCCATTGCCTTATTGTAATGAGTTTTGAATGGGCCAGATACATCCTTGTCTAACGAAGCATTCAATGATTATTGTGAAGATAAAATAACATGATAATCACATCATTTTCTTTTAATCATCTCAGTAAGAAGAATTATGTGAATTCTGTAGATGTCGAGGAGTAACAGAGCAGATTTTCAGGATTTGGTCAAATATAATCGATGAAGTGCTTAAATGACTGAAGAAATAGGTCTTGTGAAGTAAATTAATCATTGAAAAGCAGTCTACAATAGAAAAGTAGCTTCATAAGAAAATAATCGCAGACGAAAAAGAACATCAAGATTAAATCACTTAAAATTACGACATTGTGCAACATCATTAATCAAATTATGGATGAAGTGTGCTTAAAATTTAGAAATATTTAATTCTTTATTCAAGAGTAAGCTTGCAAACTAGTGAAAAGGCTGAAGATAATAGAGATTTTCAGTGAATAATCAAATAGTTTTGAAAACTGAAGCTTTAACCATGTAATTTAAAACATTTTAATGGTATACCATTCCCAGATTATTTCTTTAAATGTAAATATATATATATAATATGTGTGTGTGTAACATATTTTGGTTGAAGCAGAATGCATGTTATAACTCAATGCAAACTCTCCTTTCATTTTAAATATATTTATTTTCACAACACGACACAGAGATAATGAGGCTATTTACAGTAGAGAAAGTTATTCTGCATAGAATACGTACATAATATTGATGAAAACTATTAAAGCGTAAGTATATATACTATTAAAGCGTAAGTTAACGTAATCGCATCAAAAGAACAATTCTTACTCCAATTTTCCGTAACCTAAACTAAAAAGAAGTTGCCAAATTCCAAGTACGAATAAGCCAAGAGTGGAATTAAAGAAACAGAAAATACAAAACTTAATGGTGAGTGGCAACATCCTCCCACCTTTTGTATTGCGGGCATAACTTGCTTAAAGCAATACAAAACACAATATAAATTAGATGCAATACAAGTAAATACTACAAAAATCTTAATTAATAATTGTTAATGAATAACCTAAAATACTAAACAGATTATATAAAATGTACTGAAATTAAAGGTGAAGTTCAGTCTATAGGTCCAATCTTTTCGGAGGGACAATTTGACGACCAAGTCGTGTTTTCTTCAGAGTTTCTTGTTCTTTAGAAAGATCTTCAGATTGAAAATATTGGTCATTTGAAGTAGAACACTGTTTAGCACTATAAGAGGTATTGGGAGCACTTTCAACTATTGCAGGTACATCCTTGAAAATCTCAGAAGAGCTCAATTCTAAGGGATAAATTCTCTGAATATGTCGGATAATTTCTCCATTAGACACGCGCAATTTGATGACTCGTTCAATGTTGTCATTTCCTTGAAACATTTCGATGACGCGTCCCAAAGGCCAGTTTAACATTGTCCGAGCCCACGAGAACAATATCTCCTACTGATAAATCACATCGCTTGGGAGCTAACTGTGGATTCCGAATAAGCTCTGATAAATATTCCTTTTGGAACCGTTGACGTAATTGATAGCGCAGATTTTGAAGATAACGTATACGCTTACGTAAAGGCTTAGCGTCTACAATGTCCAAGTCCAAAACTTCAGTGACTTTAATGTCTTGGATGAAGTCTGATGGTTTGATAGCCTTCAATTCATTAGGATCCTCATATATGTAAGTAAGTGGGAGTCCATTGATTATGCTCTGACACTCACATAGCAAAGTCAGCATTTCTTCGTAAGATACAGAAGCACGACCAAGAACTTTCCTTAAAAGTTGTTTGATGATACGTATCATTCTCTCCCACCAACCTCCATACCATGGTGCAGTAGGAGGACTGAAGTGCCATTTGATCTTCTCTATGGCACATTAGCTGTTATTTCTTGCCAAATTATTTCTTGTGAGTTGAACGCTCTTGATGTTACCAAAAAATTTGTGCCATTATCAGTGTATATCACTGAGCAACGTCCTCTTCGAGCAAAAATTCTTCTTAAAGCTTGCATGAAAGCTTCAGTTGACAGAGAGGTTACTAATTCCAAGTGAATACCACGATAAACTGCACACGTAAATATCACAATCCAAGCCTTTTGACCTCCTTTCAAGAATAAGAGATCTGCTAGATCATCACCAGTCACTTGAAACGCAGCAACGCGATTTATTCTGTTGGCAGGAAGAGGAGCTGGACTATCTGGTAGCACAGGCTTTGATGTATATCTCTTGCATGTAATGCATCTTTTCAAAACTTCTCTGACTACCCTATGGCCTTGAGGAATCCAAAACCGTTCGCGTAAATGAGACAGAGTAGTTTGCACACCAGCATGGTGAAGCTTCTGATGAATATAATCAATAAGTCTCCTGACAATTGGATGATCTGGTAAAACTGTAGGTTGTACAAAATCTTCTGGATCTTCTCCAAGTATAAGTCTCGAACGAACTTTCAAAATCTTATTCTCTTCGTAGAACTGAATTGTCTGTGTGTATTTTTCACGAATACCAGACGGCCATTCTGATTGTATTAATTGGATCAACGCTTCTTCGGCTCTTTGAATTTCTTCATATGAGAGCTCTTTTGTCTGCTTGTCTGAATTCACTCTTATGTTCCGACAAAATCTCAATATCCAACCTGTCACTCGGATAATTCTTGGATAACTGGAAAAGTATAAAAATCTACTTCCAAGACATTCTTTGGTATTGATTTTTAAGATTTACAGCAACAGACTTTCATCTTTCTACTAATGCCTCTTCTGGTAGAGTTATTTCAGCATAGGGCCAAAACTCCGGAGGTTCGTAGAGCCATTTTGGACCCTCCCACCACTGGTTTCATAAAAGTTCAAACCAATCGCATGGTCTTGAAAGTATATCTGCAGGATTGACATCTCCAGGAACAAATCTCCAATCTTCAACATTTGTGAGTTCTCTTATTTCTTTTACTCTGTTACCCACAAATGTATTTCATGATTCTGAGTTAGTAATCCATCCCAGAACTACCATAGAATCCGTTCAAAAATATGTCTTCAAAGATAAGTCAAGCGCTTCTTTAATTGTTGAAGCAATTCCATCTCCAATGGCTGCTCCTAATAGTTCCAATCGGGGAATTGTAGGTCTTGGTACAGGTGCTACTCTAGCTTTTGCGGAAACCAATGAGATTTTCACTTCTCCCTCTTCTTTACACCGTAAAAATAGCACAACACGTATACCAATGAGCAGAAGCATCCGTAAATATGTGCAAGGTAGCCTTTTCAAAACTTCTATAAAATAGCTTGTGAGGAATTCTACATCTTTCAATAAGATCTAAATGTTTAGCCCATCATTGATACCGTTTTTGCATATCAGGTGTTAACTCCTCGTCCCAGTCCAATTTGTTACACCAGGCTTCTTGCAACAATAATTTTGGTAATAAAGTCGCAGGTGAGGTGAAACCAATAGGATCATATATACTATTTACAATTGAAAGTACTTTCTTCTTAGAAATAGTATTACTTATTCCCATATCAGCTTCAGGATGAACACAGTAAAGCTCATCGGTCTTGGTATCCCATTTAAGTTCTAGCACATTTTGACTTTCTAGATGTTTAATTCCTGTGTGAGCCCAACTCCGCAATTCAAAGGACGCTGCATTCATTATTTGCATGGTTTGTTCCTTGAACCGTAATAATTCTTCTTTGTTTTCAACACTGACTGTTAAATTGTCCACATAAAATCCTCGTTTAAGTTTCTGGACTGTCGGTTGAAGAGACTCATTTTGGAATTCAGTTGAATCCAAGTGATGGCCAATGCTAGCATTCAAAAGGAAAGGGCTTGATGCAACTCCAAAGACAACTCTACAATGTCTGAAAAATCCCAATTTCGAACTATCTTTGGAATCCCACCACAAGAATCTCAAAAAATCACGACCCTCTGGTCTGGCACTTAATTGTAAAAAAGCTTGCTTAATGTCAGCAATCACTCCAAAGTTATTAGTGCGAAATCTTAAGAGAAGAGGAGGAATCTGTTCTGAGAGGTTAGGTCCAACACTTAAACATTCATTTAGAGAAGCATATCCTGGTTGTTTGAAGGATGCGTCAGAAACTGGATGAACTTTAGTAGTGCAGCTTGCTGATTTGATGATGGGTCTATGAGGAAGATAATGACCTGGGTTTGAAATTTCATTCTCTGCAATAGCTTCTATTATACCTTCCCTTTGCCATTTTCTCAAAACATCATCATAAACTTTATAGATATTTTCTTTCACTAGACTATTTGTAACTGAATGTAGTCTAGATTCAGCCACATCATGCATATTGTACACTGGTGGGTGACCAGACAACCAAGGTAATGCTACTTCATATCGTAGATCTTTTAATTTTACAGTTTCTTTGAAATGGAGCAGAGTTTCTTCTGCCAGAATTGACTTATTTTTCCTTTCAATGGGATCTTTAATTCCCAAAACTTCTAAATCCCAAATCGTTGGAAGCTCGATATTTTGCAGAGCTAGTGTAACCATGTTAACAGATTGTTTTTTCTTTCCTAATCCTAAAATGGTCCACCCCAATAAAGTCTCTATGGCTGATATTCTGGACGTAAGTATCTCTATTCTTCCGGTCAATATTCTTCCAAGCACATCTGCTCCCAGAAAAACTCTTATAAGTGGCGTATTTTGTCCAACATCAGTCAGTTTAATCCCTCGAGAAGCAAGTTCAGCAATTAAATTTCTATCACTTATCCTTGGTAAAGTTGAACAAATTTTCGGTTGATCAAGAAGAGACATTGAAATCAAATATTTACGATCCAAGCTTTCAACCGTTACTGTGAATCTCCCATACTCCATAGAAGGAGAAATTCCGCCTCCAAACAATCCTTGAGAAAGCACTTCCGTTCCGGAAATAGAAAGATTCAACTCTGCAACTAAACTCTTTTCAATATAAGAACGATGGGATCCATCATCCATCGATGCACAAACACAGGCTTCTTTGTTTTTATGTCGTAGTCTGACAGTGATAGTTTTTAGATAAATTTTAGGTTCTGAAGGAAGATTTGTTAACAAAGTTTCCGTGGAATGTGGCTCCTCATCAACTTCTCTACTCTTCGAGGAAATTTTATCCTTTCGTAAATCTGGACATAGTAAAGCATATTGCCTTCGTCCACAAATCAAACATTTAACGGAACTATGGCACCTTTTTGCCATATGACCAGGCTTAAGGCAAACGAGACAGCATCTCTTGTGCGTAACTTGTCCCTTTCTGTCCTCATAAGCCAAGTTGGAGATTTTCTGGCAGTCTCGACTTGCATGAGCACGCTCACAGAAAATACACTGATTTCTTCCAACGGATGTATTTGCAATTAGAGGAGCAGCAGTGGGTTCATCTCTTAGTGCTGGTTTATGAGATTCTTTCTGTTTCATACCATCGCCAAATGAAGTTTCTGCTAGAAAATGTTCTTCGCCTTCTACTTCATAACATAAAAAGATCATAAGATTTTCTAGGACTTTATCCTTTGAGACAACAGGATCATCTTCTTTGTCTTCTCTATTCAGCCTATATCTATCCCATGCTTTTAAGATTTCTGTTGGGAGACACGATTCAACAACTGGATACAACATTGCTGCATAATTAGGCGTTGTCATATCTAATGTCTCTAATGCACGTAAATATGAACCAAGTTTATTGTACAAACCATTTAACTTGATATTCGATTTACTGTTGACTAATGCTAATAAATCTCGAATGTAAACTTCAATCAGTAAATCCTTCCTCCCAAATCGGGGCTTCAAATGCTCTATAACTTTCGCATAATTGTCCTTGGACGGTGGGTAACTTTCCACAATATCACGAGCTTTTATTTTTGGTTTTAACGAAGATAAAAAATATTGGAAAATCTTCTTCTCTTATATTCTCATCTTCATCAATACAACAAAATTGTCCTCAAAACGCAACCCAGGTTCTAGGTATTAGATCATACTCTTTCATATGTAATTTTGGCAATTTTAAATTATCATGCGAGTATTTACTGGAAACTACAGAGCTACTTTCATCTTGTGTATATTGTTTTTCATAAACAACTCTTATTTCGGTAAATCTGTCTCTGTATGATTCTTCATCAGTAAAAATAATACATTCTTTAATTTCATCATCAACTTTAAATGAACGCTCAGATTTCTCGACAACTTTGTTATATTGAACGTGAATGTCCTTTACTTTATCAATCTCATGATGAATATCATCGAACGTGTTTGCCGATACAGTAAAAAGACGTCTTAAATTCGTTCTTTCATTTCTTAATTTATTTTCAACCTTTAATTGTTCAGCCTTTAATTTAGCCTCAATCTCTGCTTGTTCTGCCTTTTGAGTCATTTTACTTATTTTAAATATGAATGAATCTGAACATATACACTCGACACAAATATCTTAAATTTGAAAATAGTTCACTTACAATAATAAACAATGAAATGAAATAAAATATGAACCACTTTGAAATAAAACAACTCAGAATAAGTGAGAAAAAGATCCATGAATTAATTACCTTCCAGTTCAGTAATCGGAAGTAATATCCAATTCGTATATAAATTTACTTCTATCTCACAATGTAATGCAGAGTACTATTTATCAATTTTGTTATGAACTCTTCTTTTGTTTTAAATATATTTATTTTCACAACACGACACAGAGATAATGAGACTATTTACAGTAGAGAAAGTTATTCTGCATAGAATACGTACATAATATTGATGAAAATTTATATATATACTATTAAAACGTAAGTTAACGTAATCACATCAAAAGAACCATTCTTATTCCAATTTTCCGTAACCTAAACTAAAAAGAAGTTGCCAGATTCCAAATTGGAATAAGCTAAGAGTAGAATTAAAGAAACAGGAAATACAAAACTTAATGGTGAGTGGCAATAATGCAGGTGTGACAAGCAGGGAAGACACTTAGTATTTTTAATTTCATTTTATTCCCTCTTGGGAGACAGGCATGATTTATTTACAAGAAGGCGCATTGCAGCACAAAAGCAGAAGTAAGAAAGAGCGCGAAACAAATGATCACTAGTCTTATATAACATGGGATTTCTGGCCACACGCCAATTAAATACACGTGGTGACCTTTGACAAGGGCACCGAAGGGATCACTTTCATTTGATGCGTAGAAGTGATTGCGTAGTAATTTTTACACAGCTTCAGTTAAATTAATTAAACAGAAAGTGGAATTGTATCAGGAAATAAGAAAATTAAATTACTATGGGCTATCATAGATACTATGTGGTGACTAGTGATAAATATGTTTGCATTATGATCTCAAAACTCACTTTGAGAGGTAAGTTTTGGGTTATTAACTGAAGATGAACATAGCAAATCTCTTTAATGCTCTTTCTTTAAGCATTTAGAAGTAGTAAGCTAGGAAATAATTATGAATTTGAAAATTAAATAGTGAAAATATTTTATTTAAATTTATTATTTGCATTCCTATATCTAAAGTATGTAATTTTATGGTCCTTGAATTTTTTCCTTCAATAAGAGGGGACCTTGAACTGTTGAATTGCTAAGGGCCAAGCCTTCTCAAAAATATTATTATATCCTTTAAAAGATGAAACAAGTGATTTACTAAAAATGGAATTTCTGGCGCTTATGTTTTCTTGATGACAATTATTATTTATTTTCAAAACTTAATTCAATTAAAAGTTTGATTCTTATTAGTAATAGAATTTGTGAAAAATTGATTTCAATATTCCCTAAATTCACATTAAGGAATGTAAGAGCTAGGCTTGTAATGCTTAATATTTGAGCTGTAATGATAGTGAATTTTCCTGAAGATAGAAAGCAGCATGAATGGTGCAATTAGACTGTTCAATTGAACAATCACATATATTCTGAAGGAGCAATGGATTCTGAAATCTAATCAAACTCTCAAAGATTTGTCTGCTTAGATGCATTGGGTCATGCTGAGTAAAGTGCAACAACATGTTGATTGAGAATTGTTATTACAAATTTGTAAAATGGTTTTTCTACTCCGTCCCCTGGAAATGAAGGTAGTTAGCTCTAATAGATGGCAAATCTATTACTTCCTTCTTTTTTTTTTTCTTTTTCAAATATAGCAACAAAAATTTAAGATACAGAATATTCAAGAAACTTGGTGATATTTCTATTTAGACTCAAGTTGCAGAGTTTGCCCTTGAAGCTTATTTGTCCTGTCATGAAATTATAAGCCAAGAAACAGCTGAAAAGTCAGTTAGCTGAAGTGAAACAGAGTGTATAGTTGAGTGAAGTCTCTCTAGCAAGTACTGTCTGAGCTCTTTCTGCTGTTATGGTTGTTCATTATCGATTTATTGCTTGTGTGCAGTTTTTTACGACTTGCTATTGGTTTTGTTACAGTATATTTGTGTAGAAGAGTCTATCCATTATTGAGACTCTTGGAAGTTTTTACCATACAATCTTCAAATGGAATTTAGATTTTTCTGTCATATTGGTGTCAGAAGTGGGATTTTGTGATGCATGGAGTGACGAGATCTCAAGAGAAGACGGCTGTAAACGTTAATCGTAATGCTTTGCTTAAAATTATATAAGAAAAATTGAAGAAATTTATACAAGAAATTCGATCTTGAAACGAAAAAATTGATATTGGATACAAAAAACTAGTAGCTGGATCCGAAGAAAATCCAAGCTATAGATGAAGAGATGGGAGTTTTCGTTGAAAGATAATTCAATAAAGTTAAGATTATGTTGATAGATTTGTAGAAAAGTTAGAAGATGTCCAAAAAATTAATGATGTGAAATCTCATGCAAAAATACAACCCTTGGATGACTGCTGTAGGTATATTAGAAAGATAAGGGTACAAAAATGCAATGGTTGCCTACCTTGTCTCTGAATCTTCAAGAAAGGACTATTATTCTCAAGAATCCAGATGTTGTCCAGATATTATTAATCCAGCAGATGAGAATAGAGAAGGAAGGATGTGATAGAAATGCCACCATTTGCAAGACAAGAGTTTTTGGATACTATGACAATGGATTTATGCTCAAGTTCTCATCTAAATTGAATGCATGGATAGTAAAAACAGTGTCGAATATTGTTTAATAGTTGCATGTGAAATGACTATCTTTGGATGTAAATCTGGTGGATACCAACATAGAAAAAAAACAGGAATCTCTGTATTCTTGGTCTGAACTTTCTACAGAAATTTGTTTCTACTATGGACCTGAGGGAAAATATGATATGGGCCTGAAATGTCCTTGTCTTTAGGCAAAATACAGCATCACAAAGGAACTTCTAACAGAAATGCAAAGGCTCTCTCTCTATAAGATCCCATATTGTGAGCTGTAATCACTCGAACGCCTGGGAAAATGCCAGGAATGGACAAGGATAGTTCTGTGAAAGTTTTAATGAGGAAAGAATTGGACTTCTGGTTTTTAAGTTAATTTCAAAAAGCACAGTTGGAAGATCCAGAGGTCAGACTGATTCTGGAGAGGAAATTAAATGTAGCCCATTGACCATCTTGGCAAGAATTCACTCCAGATAGACCTATTCTGAAATGACACTTCCATCTTTGGGACTCCTTATATTTTAGGGAGTAAATTAGGATGTATAACACAAAACGACAGAGAGAACCGAATCTGAAACTTCAGAAGAATTGGGAGGAACCTTATACTATCATCAAGAAACTGAACATAGAGTTTGGAGCTTGCCAATTATTCTGCTAGCCCTATACTGGATTGCTGATCATAGTTCTATCTAATCTAAGAAGACTGTCAGCACGTCAGTCTTTGAAAACAGAAGTAATATTACAAATTTGTAACTGTGCTTTCTTGCTTAATAAATCATATCCTTACTCTGTAAAAAACCAAATCAAAATTATATTTATAAAAACATGAAATAAACAATGAATTGTAGTTAAATTTATATTATAAAATTTAATTGTAGTTATTGCATCATATGTAAAGTTTGTTTTGTAAAGACAAGTTTTGCACAGCCAATTGCAGATGCATATTTCTTACTAATGAAACTAAAATTCAATGTTAGTTCCTTATTCCAAATTCTGTCCACTATATACTAAGCATTTAAACTAATACTTACACAAATTTCAAGTTCAGTTTTAAATTTGTGAGATTATTTGAATCAGTAATAATTTTTATGATTACAGCATTAATTGCTCATTCAAAAATTCAACTTGTAATTTTATACATATAATTAAATTTATTACAGAATAAATTTAAAGTATATCAACAAATATCATTAGTATATGCATAAAGCAAAAAAAAAAAAAAAAAAAAAAAAAAGAGTAAATTTAATTCATTTTATTTTTTTAATTCTTATATATCATTCAAATTTTAATGCTCATATATTAAATGTATGATTTTAAATATACTTTAAGTGCTTTGTGTTGTTACAGTTGTTTATTATCAATTTTATTCTTACATCCATCCATGTTTTTCTATTGTGTATTTGGATAGAATAATCTTTATTAAGCATGTTGGATATATAAGACAATCCACAAATGGGTTTTGGATTTTTCTACAACAGATGTTAAGTACCATTTCTTTAAATTTACCTCACCTTAATGTGAGGTAAATTTAAAGTGAATAATGATTTGTATAAAATAATTTTGTAGATATTTAAATATTTTATGATGAAAATAAAATAGTTCACCAAATGGGAAGTAAGGAAAATTTTCATAATGAATTTTGTGTAATTCTTTAAGAGGATACTGTTATTTTGCCTATCTATGTAATTATAATTCAAATTAAAAAATATCCATTCTTGCTGTAAACAGTTGCTTTTGTGAAAATGTTTCTAGATATTCAATCTATTTTAAATCAACAAAATCCATGAGATTCAATTTATTTTTGTAATTGATTGTAATGTCTTTTATAGCTTATTTGTGCCTATATCCAAGGTAAGAAAAATGCAGGCACAGTTCCAAAAGATTTGTATATCAATTCTATACTTATTGACAACTTTTTATGGGAGTATCGAAGAAGCCATGCAACAGAAATGGAGCACATTCCATTTCACAAGACACGCTGCATTTACTATTAACTAACTTGTCAGTACATTGTACTTTATATTGATTGTTTATACTTATTAACTATAAATATGTATATCTGTAGACAAAAAAAAAATGCTCATATATGAACTGTTATTGCTAAAAGCTTGGATATAAATTCTATATATTATATTATTTAAAATATATATATATATATATATATATTAAAAAATATATTAAATTAAATTTATATAATGTTTTAAAAATATATATATTTTAAATGTAAATCAGTTTTTCTTGTAAGCTTAGAATTGCATCTGTATTTCATATAATACAATTTCTTCAGTGAACCTTATTTTTATGAAAATTGAATGTAAAAAGTGCTTTAATAAAAATATACATGCTAAGCAATTAAATTGAATGCTTTAATATTTCAATTATTGATATTACACATTTTACAAAATTACTTTTTATATATTCATTAATCACATATTACATTGTGCAAAATATTACTTAAAAAATAAAATGCTTTTCTCTAGTCATACAAGTTCCCATGTGTTTTGATCAGTTCTTGTGGGAAAGGGATCTCCAATTTTCGTCCTGTCCTCATGATATCTTCAATTTCTTGAACAGTCCTAGGAACTCGTGTCATAAGTTCCATGCCAACATCTGTTACAATTATATCATCTTCTATTCGTACCTAACAAGGAAATATAGTTTTTAAATAAGTTATTTTTCGTTAAGTGGGCCACGTATGATATCTTTTAAAATATTAGGAAAATTAATTAGACCATACTTTCTTATTCTCTTCTTTCTGTATCCCACTTTTTAATTTAATGATTTTTTTCTAAACATTTGATGACTATGTAACTTTGAAAGTGCAAGTGAAGAGATAAAAATCCTTGATGTCCATGGCATTTCTCCTAAACATACCTAAGCAAGGCGAGCAGCATTTCTGCTGTTTGATTTTCCCTCACTTTTTTCAGAGTTATCTAGAATCTTTACAAAAGATTTCGTTTCATTTTTTTTCTTGCGTATTGCACAGTACATTCTTAATAGTATGCAAAAATTGTTCTTACAAAAATCAATGTAAAATAAAAATTTAATGTAAACTATTTTCAATCATTAGGTTTCAGATAAGCATTTACCCACTTTTTGCTAACATATCCAATGCACCAGAAGACAAGTGCTTGTCCAGATGGGCTTTTCTCAAAACTGATTATCCTAATTGATTCATGAAATACAGAATTGCATACATGTTGGCAGAGTACTTAAGAATGAAATTATCTATTTCCTTTAAATGCAATCTTCTCTATTTATGCAGTTTACCAACACCCAAATCAAGGCTGAATAATAATAACAGAAAAATTAGTACTTACTAAATCAAAATAAATAATAATAAAAACAGCTACAAGATAATATTGTCAATAATAGTATGCAGTTTTAAACTAAAAAAAGGGTAGTACAGCATCAAAATAAATTGCATTAACTTGTAGCTTGCCAAGCATAATAAAAAATAATTTTTAAAAAATCACCTGCATGGGCAGAACGATTAAACAAAGAAAAGTGGGAATTTGGTTCTTATCACTAAATTTTTCTTCATTGCATAAATATATTAAAATGTTGACTGTCGTGCTGAATTTCTTGCATTGTAATTTATCACGACTCGCCGGTCACCTCCATAGCAGTCAAGGTGTTAACAAAGATGGAACGAATTCTGTAAATTTTTATATACGGAAAATCTTTGTGCTAATGCCCATGCACCAGAAGGCACTGATTTTATCTAAATAGGGATGAGATGAAAGATGGGAGAGAAATCTACATTCTATTTAACAATAAGACAAATTTCGATTATCAACTGTGGATAAATTGCAAAAATGAACTAGCCAAACTAAGATTAAATACATGTTTCAACTTAACGCGCAAACAGTGTGGATCAAAATGGCAAGGAAAGAAAAAAATGTAGAAAATGCATTTAGTGGAACGAAAGAAAGATGAAAATTCACTAATATTGTTCATTCATCAAAAAATGATAGTCTAAGGTTTCAGAAACCACAAATACAGTGGCTCCCAAATTGAGTATACACTATACTCTTTCTTCTTTAATTTTATTCTTTTTGATCTTAACATTCCTATTTATAACTAATATTTATAAGAGCGACAAAATATACATGAACAAAAGTATTAGACAAAACGGAGGAATCAATAATATTTTTATTACAGTAATTTTTATGTCAAAGTTGCAAATTCCAAAGTCACAAAATTGAGTATACACTTTAACAAATGTTGAAATTTGGAAACTTGTTATTCGATTGGCTGAAGATGGTAAATCTCTATGAGAAATTGCAAGGAAAATTCAATGCAGTCACGTACGCGTTCAAAATATCCAGAAGTATAAAATGTATGGACAAATTGCTAATAAACTTGGAAAAGGAAGAAAAATCCTCAGTGCCACGACCAAGAGAAGAGTTATTCGAGAGGTAGCAAACAATCCAAAGGTGAGTGCTACAAAAATTGCTACATCTACTTCAAGAACAATTGGAAAGTGTGTTTCTGCAGAAACAATTCGAAGAGTAATTCGAGAGGTAGCAAACAATCAAAAGGTGAGTGCTACAAAAATTGCTACATCTACTTCAAGAACAATTGGAAAGTGTGTTTCTGCAGAAACAATTCGAAGAGTAATTCGAAAAGCAAATTATAATGTAGCAATTTATATCGCGTAGCCAGAACAAAACCATTCATTTCCAAAGTAAATTGAGAGAAAAGAATTTCATTTGCTAAAAGTCATATTTCAAAGCCTCCTGATTTCAGGAATCAAGTAATATTCAGTGACGAAAGTAAGTTTAATGTTTTTGGTAGTGATGGTCGATGTTATGTTTGGAGAAAGCCCAATTCTGAACTTCTTTCTAAAAACACCAATCCTTCTGTCAAGCATGGAGGGGGTTCACATCTTGTATGAGGCTGTATGTCTTCAAAAGGAGTGGGAAATTTAGTTTTCATTGATGGAATCATGGACAAAATTAAATATTTGGATATGTTGAAGAACAATTTAAAACAAAGTGCCCAGAATTTGGTTTAGGGTCAAGTTTTTTGTTTCAACAAAATAATGACCCGAAACATACAGCTAAAATAGTTAAGTTATGGTTGTTGTAAAATGCAATTGCACACCCCTCCTCAATCGCCAGATCTCAGTGCGATTCAAAATTTGTGGGCACAATTAGAAAAATTAGTTCAAAAACACGATATTAGGGGTAAGGAACACTTAAAAAGAGTATTACAAGAAGAATGGTCGAATTTTTTGCAACTCAATGCCACACCGTTTACAAGCTGTTCTAAATGCAAACGGATATGCAACAAAATATTAATTTATCTTTTTCTCTTTTTGTTGAAAGATTTTGCTAGATGTGTACTCAATTTTGCGATATTGGAATTTGTAACTGACATAAAAATAATTGTAATAAAAATATTATTGATTTCTCCGTTTTGTTTTTTAGCCAAATACTTTTGTTAATGTATATTTTGTAATTCTTATAAATATGAACCATAAATAGAAATGTTAAGATCAAAAAGAATAAAATTAAAGAAGAAAGAATATAGTCTATACTCAATTTTGGGAGCCACTGTATATCAAATCATGAAAGAAAATGGTTAATAGTTCTTTAATATTATTTGAGAAAATGAAAAATACTGAGGAAATATATATTTGAATAATATATGAAACAACAAAATTTAATTTAAAATTTTTAGTATTATTTTATTTAGAAGAATTTTACTTAAAGCAGGAAGATTTTTAAACATATGCAAAATAAGAAAAAAAGGAAGAAAACATAAGCAATAACGTTTGTATAATAGTTTGAAGATTCCATAATTCTACAAATGATTTGTATTATTTCCCAATACTAAACATTAAAACAGCATACACAAACAAAACAAAAAAGAATGCCCAAAGAAAATATCAGCAATACCCAATTTAATAAAATAAAAAAAATCGCCGAGAAACGGAAATATAAGTTAATTTTAGTATCTAACTTATTTATTTACAATAAATTAGGCCTAAATTCTAATGCTAGGCAATATTTTTCATGTAGTTTAAAATAACTGGATATTATCAACACGGAATTCATATTTTCGTCATACGAAGAAACTAGCTGGATCAGTCCCCTGAAACTTACTTACATAGGCCAAATTTGGTAGAAATCTACAAATTTGGTGAAAAGACCACACTCGAAGAGGTCATGAGGATATATATGTATTTTACGTGAAGCAGAATGCAGGTGCGACAAGCAGTGCTAATCGCGTCTCACTCCGATTTGATCTGAAAACAAAGAATCAATAAATTATAATATTGTCACGTAGGTACTTGAGTGTGGAACTCGATGACACACACAAGAAGTAGAGCTAAGCCAATTTATTAACTGAACTCAGAACACAATGAATGACAGATCTGCTGCTTTTATACTAGCAGGGAAAGTTCCAGAATACTTTTCTGGAGACAGTAAGAAAATTCCAGAACACTTGTCTGGTAAACTAAAGAAATGTCCAGAATCTTCTGAAACATGAAATAAAGGAAAACATAAAATCAAGGAATGAAATATTTACACAG
This sequence comes from Argiope aurantia, assembly GCA_026543865.1. NCBI lineage: Eukaryota > Metazoa > Arthropoda > Arachnida > Araneae > Araneidae > Argiope > Argiope aurantia. The sequence continues at coordinate 110,515 of JAPMOR010007475.1, forward strand.
AATGTGAATGACATTGTCTCTAACGGGATTCGAACCCACGGTCTCTCGATTATGAGACCAGAGCTATGACCATTCGACCATGGAGATTCGACTGTCTCTTTTCAATGCGGCATTGCTTCCTTCTTAGAAGAACAGCGTGTCGATGTTATGACATTTCATTGTCTGGCTCTAGTTCTTGATCGAGTCACAGGGCCAGTATAAGTTATCATGTCTTCACGGGAAGTAGTCTTTTGAGAAATGTCTCCTTCCGGAACCTCCATACTTTCATAAGAATGTTGGTCGTCTTGTTCTTCTGGCTCATGGTATGGCTTCATGCGTAAAACGTGGACAATTTCCTTCGGTTTCCGCCTTCTAGAATTAGGATCGAAATCGGCTACTTCATAGGTGACGTCGGACAACCGCCTCAAAACTTGATAAGGGCCGTAGTACCTCTTGAGGAGTTTCTCGGAAAGCCCTTTTTTACGAACTGGAATAAAAATCCACAACAAATCCCCTGGTTCGTATGCCACCATCCGATGTTTGGAGTCATAATGCCGGCAATCTTTCTGCTGAGCCTCGAGAGTTCGTGCACGAGCTAATTCTGCCTTATTGATCAGATGGCTAACGTAATCGTCTTCTTGGGTGAACTCGTTGGGGCAGAGAGGAAACATCGTAACCAACGGCGTTTCAGCTTCTCGCCCATGTAGTAGGTAGAAATGCGTAAAATCTGTCGTGTCCTGCTTGGCAGTGTTGTAGGAGAATGTGACGAACGGCAATATCTGGTCCCAGTTCTTCTGTTCAACATCAACATACATAGAAAGCAGATCTGCTAGCATTTTGTTGAATCGCTCTGTGAGGCCATTTGTTTAAAGATGATAGGCTGTTGTCATTCGATGAGTGATATTGCACAGTCGATTAATATCGGACACCAACTTGGACTGGAAAACTTGTCCACGGTCTGTAATGATAACTCGTGGAGCTCCATGCTTCAGGATTATGTCCTCTAGTAGGAATTTGGCGATTTGTGTAGCTTCCGCCGTCGGTAAAGCTCTGGTGATTGCGTACCGTGTCAAATAATCCGTGCATACTACAATCCATTTGTTGCCATCGTCAGATTTTGGAAATCGTCCTAGCAGGTCGATTCCGATGCGATGGAAAGGAGAGGCAGCTGTTGGAATAGGCACGAGATGACCTGGTGGCTTCTGAGGAATAGATTTTCTCCTTTGACATTCTCGGCAGTGCATCACATATCTTAACATTTCTGTACAAGCCTGGCCAATGAAATCGCTTTCTTATTCTATCATACGTCCTGGTGAAACCTAGATGCCCGACGGTAGGGTCGTCATGAAGAGATTCTAGAATACTGAGCCGTAAATGCTTCGGGATCACTGGTAGAAATTTCCTTCCGGACGTATCAAAATTCTTCTTATAGAGGACTCCTTCGATAAATTCAAAGTTTCCCAGCCTACTTGTTTCGGTACTTTATTGGTCTCTTATTATTTTTGCCAATACCGGATCTTTCATCTGTTCTTCTGAGAGATTAGTCAATAAAGTGGCACCTATGGAATCCCCGGACCATGCAGCATCGACTTTTAATGGGTTTCTGGACAGACTATCAGCATCTTTGTATTTTCTTCCACTTTTGTACACCACTGAAACGTCGTATTCTTGGAGACGCAGCGCCCATCTAGCTAGTCTTCCAGAGGGATCCTTCAGTTCCGTCAGCCAACACAGGGAATGATGGTCAGTGACGATCTTGAAAGCCTTTCCAAAGGAGATATGGCCGAAACTTAGTTATAGCCCATATGGCAGCAAGGCATTCTCTTTCAGTTGTGGAATAGTTTCTCTCAGCCTTCGTCAGAGTGCGCGAGGCATAAGCTATTACTTTTTCCTTCCCATCTTGGATTTGGACTAATACTGCGCCGATTCCATATCCACTCGCGTCAGTGTGAAGTTTCGTTGGTGCAGTTTCGTCATAAAGGCCTAAGACAGGATGGGAGGTAAGATCTTTCTTCAAGGTATTAAAAGCTTCCTCTTGTTCAGGTCCCTAACAGCATTTTGTGTCCCCTTCAGTAACAACTGTGGAGGTTCGGCTTTATGGCAAAAGTCCTTTATAAATCGGCGATAGTAAGAGCAAAGTCCCAGAAAGCTTCTGATGTCATGGATATTCTTAGACACGGGAAAGTCACTCACGGCCTTTATTTTTTCTGGGTCCGGGCGTAAGCCATCACTGCATACTAGGTGTCCGAAGATCTTTATCTCTTTTACTTCAAAGCGACATTTTTTTGGATTAAGGATAAGACCAGCGTTCTCTATACATTGAAGGATGGTACTCAACCTCTGAAGATGCTCATCGAATGTTTCTGAGAGCACCACAATGTCATCTAAATAGCAAAGGCACATTGTCCATTTTAAATGTCACAGAAGATTATCCATCATCCTTTCAAAAGTTGCAGGAGCCTTGCATAAGCCAAATGGTATCACTTTAAACTCCTATAATCCCTCAGGCGTTATAAATCTGTTTTCTCACGATTGGCTTCATCAACTTCTATTTGTTAGTAACCGGAGTAGAGATCCATAGACGAAAAATATTTTGCCCCCTTCAGGCAATCCAAGGTGTCGTCAATACGCAGCAATGGATACAAGTCTTTCTTAGTAATTTTGTTGATTCGGCGATAATGAACACAAAAACGCCAGCTTCCATCTTTTTTCCTCACTAAGACGACTGGAGATCACCATGGACTTTCTGATGGTTGAATGATGTCTTTTTCTAACATTTTAGTTACCTCCTCACTGATAATGCGACGTTCGGATGGGGACACTCTGTAAGCTCTCTGACTAATAGGTAAGTGGTCGCCTATGTTTATTCGGTGTTTAACAGTGAGTTGACTTCCTTTCTTGATCGAAAATATCTGAAAACCTCTGGAGTAGGTGCAACATTCTTTCTTTTTGGTCGATCCTCAAATCCGGAGCTATCATCGTGGTACAGTTGAGGACACCCAATTTTGTCTTTGAAGTAGTCGTAGAATTAAGCGATCCTTCGTCTATGGTATTTACGTAGTCTTTGCGTAGAGGTTCGGCATACGCGGTGCACATGCCTTTAGGGATGATCTGAGGTTCTCCTTGTCCGTTGGCAGCCCATAGTTCGGCTTTACAATTAAGGAGCGTAACTATAGTAGATGGAATGGCAACTTCCTTGTTTAAGAAGAGCATCCTATTTCCCTCTGCTATTATGTCGATAGCTCGGTGGTTCTTACGGCCTAAGACAGTAATCTTTCTGATAGAACGAGCAGGTACTATATAGTCTTCCAACGTGAATAAACGGCTGGAGTCTGGAGTTTGGGATTCTTGAATGACGTCTTAAAACAAAAGATCAATCTATAACAGCTTGAGAAGCGCCCCAAAAGTCCCAAACAAGGATGATATCGTGACTGCAAACAATAAATTCAAAAGCTTGAGGTCGGCCATTGATTTCGAGACGAAGCGTACATTTTCCCACTGGTCTCACGTAATTTCCATCGGCGACTTTTAAAAGAACATTGTCAGTTGTTGGAAACATAACTTTCTTCAGTAGGCGACGATACTTCTCCGAGATAACAGAAAATGAGGCTCCAGAGTCCACAAGAGCAGGTACTGGCTCATTGTCGACGATTACTTCTATGTTCTTTCCGGACATCTTTGCGGCAATTGGAAGATTTTTGTCACTAGCGGCCTCAGCCCCACGGAAGGTCGCACCGCTTAGTTTTCCTCCTTTCTCCGGCTAGGAGATTGACTGGATCTTCTGTATGGCGACGGAGATATCGTCCTCGTGATGGGCTGGGCGACAAACTTTGGACTGTTGGTCGGCTGTACTCGTCAGCATAGCGTCCCTCATTCAACGTCTGAAATCTCTCCTATTAGCCCGATATGCCTCAAAAATAGCTTTGCGATCTCGGCAGTATCGAACTACATGTCCATGACGGCCACAATGGAAACAGACGGGTCTTCTATCAGGAGTGCGCCAGACATCTGTCTTCCTCTGTGGTTGTTGTGCTACGGGCGTAGGTCGTCCGGCAACATTAGCATAGGTAGGTTGGCGTCTTGGTTTTACCTTTGGTGCTATCTGTGACAAAGGAGCCAAAGCATTTTCCACTTTCTCTCGAACAATGGCTTCAATGCCTTTGTCTTGGAGTTCGGGATCGACTACTGGAGATACGAGGCTCTGGACCTTCTCTCGCACTATTTGACGTACTAGTGATACCAGATCCAGTTGTTCGTCAATTGCAGCCATTGGTACCACATTTGGGAGCCTTTCAAATTTCCTACCACGGATCCTCTTTTGCTGCATCTCTTCGATCTTTCTACACCAATTTATAAAGTCCTCTGTAGTGGTTATTTCTTTCATCAGTAGTGCTTAGTAAACATCTTCAATGACTCTTTTCATCAGATGAGACACTTTCTCTTCTGACATATCTGGTTTGACTTGATGCCATAACCCCAACACACTTTGGATGTACGACTGCGTGCTTCCGCCAGATTTTTTAGCTCTATTCTTTAGCTCATCTTCTGCCTTCTTTACATAGTCATTATTATTCATTATTTTCGTACCATTGCTTCGCTGTGCCGTCCAGAAAAAAGAACACATTTGCGAGGCAAGTCATGTCATCCCATCTGTTGAATTTTGACACTCTGTCGTATTCCTTCAGCCATTTGTTTGGGTCTTGTCCCACGTCTCCTTTAAATACAGAGGGATTCCTGTATTGTGGCTGTGCTGATGTCAGGATGACCGGATTAGTCTCCGGTTCCACAGGCATTTTCCTTGTCTTTCTTGTTGGTGGATTATAAGGTCCAAATTCTGGTTCAAGTCCTTTAAGGCGATTGCTTCTGCGCAAATCCGTTTCTACGCTGACTGGAATCGTACCCGGCGCCTCCACCAAAGAATGTCACGTAGGTACTTGAGTGTGGAACTCGATGACACACACAAGTAGAACTAAAACCAATTTATTAACTGAACTCTGAACACAGTGAATGACAGATCTTCTGCTTTTATACTAGCAGGGAAAGTTCCAGAATACTTTTCTGGAGACAGTAAGAAAAGTCCAGAACACTTGTCTGGTAAACTAAAGAAATGTCCAGAATCTTCTGGAACATGAAATAAGGGAAAACATAAAATCAAGGAATGAAATATTTACACAGAATGTGAATGACATTGTCTCTAGCGGAATTCGAACCCACGGTCTCTCGATTATGAGATTAGTGCTATGACTATTCGGCCATGGAGATTCGAATGTCTCTTTTCAATGCGGCATTATTGTTACGGATTTACCGGGTTCGTTTGTAGTGGGTGTATGGTGTGAGAACACAATCAGCACGCTTCAGTAGAAAACAACAACGACATTTATTAAACACAAAGACACAGGCGACAACTAAATACAGCCGAGACGTACACACGGGACAGCAAATAGCCCACAAGTAGTAATCGACCACAGCACACAAAGTTGCTAGACAGAATCCAGCAGGAGAGGGGATCCTCGGAGCTTCGCTCTACGTTCTCGTACAAATGGCTGAAGTTCTCACTGTCTCCTCGCTTTAGCTGCATCCAACTGCCGACTCACTACCACACGACTGGCTACTCGACACACAACTTGATGCTGCTTCCACAATAGACAACAGGATTCAGCAATAGCTTGGGCTCCACACAACGCTGGAACTCTGCCGTTGCTTCGCTATCCTCTCGAAGAATCGTTACTTGTCTATGATTCCGATCCGGTTCACTGCAGCTTGAGACTGCCAAACTTTTATAGCTCCCGGGAGGTGGGCCGAGAATCTTCTAGGCCAATCAGGCATATCTCGGCTCCTAATAAACGGATCGTTGAAATTCTCAAGGTTTCCAGCATTACCTATTTTGTCGCATAGCTCTGAGATCACTGGCTCGGCACTCGAACAGCATCCAATACAGATTATTGTAAATCGGTCTTTCCGGTGACAGAACCGTGCTGAGAAGCAGCATTACAGGTTTATAACAATATCATGGTAGTATGAATTATGTAATAAATCGCAAATGAAGAATTAATCTTTTAAAACAAGATAAAGTGCATAATATAAAATATAAGATGTTAATGAACAAAGTAGTTTCAAACTCAGTCAGCAGGAGCAGAATCTATCATCAACTAGTTGCGTGTATTTCAGAATTGAAGGTACTTATGAAGCTGACGATCCTACCTAAAAGAAAATTCCAGTCTCTCGAAAATTTAAATAACCGTATAAAGACCTTATCACACGGGCAAATACCGTCTACACTTCCGTGGACAGTTTTCCGTTTATACGCGCAGGCAACCGGTCAAACAGGATTTTCGTCATCGTGCACTGTTTTCAACCAGCTGGAAAGTGTAGATGATAGGGACGGAAAGATTGTTTGCAAACGAAATTCAACCAATCGTGCATGGATTTGGTAGTGACGTAGTTGCCAAGAATGGCGCGATTGACAGCAATATGAAACTAATTTGTAAACACATTTCCGAATCACTCCTTAAAAGACGGCAAAAAATGTTGCATGGTCGTGTGATAAAAAATGGGTTTTCATCGACTTTATTCATGAAAAGTCGGCTATCTGGAATCCACTGAGTATTCATTATAAAAGAAAAATGTTACACGAAGAAATTCGTACAATAATTATCAGAAGATGAAGAGATATTGACACCCGCAGATAGTCATCAAAACCAAGAAAATTTATTTTCAGAATTTAAAAAAAAATTATTAATGTTTATGTAAACTGTCTTCTTTTTGAGAATGTATTTGATCAGATTAAATCTTTAATTTTTAAAAAATAATGATAGAATTTTTGAATTTCTAAAATATGTAATTAACATCTTCCATACAGTTAAAAAATTATTTAATACCTATGCTGTTGTGAAAGTTAATAAGGATCAATTCATTTTCTTACCGCTGAAATATTGTTCAGCCTATTATATAGTACATTTAAGGGAATTGCAGAATCTGAATGATTCTGTTATTGTTTAATGTTTTAATTAATAAATAATAGTGAAGTTTTTATTTTTAAAATTAATTGCACATCCAACTCACAAAATTTCTTTTTTAGTATATTTCTGTGTTAAATTTGATTTTCACAGTTTAATCTATAAATACCAATACAGATATATTATGCAATTATTAGATTTTTTTTTGTACGTAAACCTGTCATTATTACTGAAAAATCAACAAAATTGATGGAACAGCAATATATCCCAGGATAAAATGTACGGAATGTATGGAACAGGAATCCCATTAACGAAATGTGTAAACTACAGATATTCACCAAACAGAAAAAGCGAATAAAGAGCGATAAATTAACCATAAAGTACACCTGTGTTTTAGGCTTACCATACAGCAAATCCCTACGTGACGTCACTACACACATTTTTCCGTGCGCGTTTGCCCACGCAAGTGTAGACGGAAATTGGCCGTCTGTTAAGGCCTTTAGGCTGTTAGGCGTGAAAACGCCGATGCCTCCGGTTCCGACTTCAGTAAATGACTGTCACTAGTTGTCAACGATGTTCCATTTCGATGTTTATGAAAAAAGATCAGCTAATTGTCGACTACGATAATAATTATCATTTTAAAAAAATCAGTTTTCGTAATAAATTTCCTTGATTTTTCCCGCTTTCTTGGAATTTCCGATTTTCTTTGTTTTCTGGTCGGCTGGCTACCCTGCTAAATTTTACTTTCCTGAATCAACATCCGAAGGAATCTGTATAAGAATCTCTCAGTAAAAAGCTACAAGGGAAAATCTTCACATACTTTTTCTTATCATATCCTTGTATAAGCATGCCCTCCAATGGAAAAATAATAAATTGAAGTTAAATCCCAAATTGTCAGCCTGACACCTGGAAACATGTTATATATATTTTAAATAAAAGCTAAAAAATTTTTTAATAAATTAATTTTTGTAAAATATTTATAAGGATCACATATTTTGCTGGATAAGTAGATCTTTATTATTCAAATTTATTTCAGATTGTATACGAGTGAAATATGTGCTGGGATGTTTTCCTTTCCCATTTTTTAATTCACGTTTTTTTAATTAATTATATTATATATATAATTTTCCAAAAGTTTTACTTTTAAAAATACTGCTTCATAATATCAGTCTAAGAAACAGTTGTTATAAACAAATTACCAATTATACCAATTTATAAGCATGAATTAACATGTAAATGATTATTAGCATCTGTATAACAACTTCTAAATAAACCAAATCCTATTTTGCTTTAAATGAATTAAATTTTAGGATTAAAAAATAGATTTTAAGACTTATTTCAGTTATTGATTATATATAAAAGCCTAAGCATATTTTTCAAAAATGTAATATATGTAATAAAAAATTTAAATTTTCAGTAAAAGATACATACTTTTTAAGCATTAATATAATGAGAAGATAAAGCTGCTATTAATTTATATAACAAAACGTTTGAACTAAGTTAAGAAAACAAATATAATCCATTTTGTATGTACTATATTAAAACATTCATTTTTTTTTCTTTTTTTTTTGAAATTGCACTCTAGTGGGATGCATAAAGGAACATATGAACATTTTTCTGTAAGAAAATAAAAGCAACTAGAGTCAAAATATTATGCATAAATCACTACTTTAAAAAAAAAAGTACTGATTTGTTAGAAATATAAAAAAAATAAAAGGAATTTCAGATTACAATGTTCATACAATCAAAAGAACTAAATTGATGGTCAGCAATCCATGAGAAATTTATCTTATGTCAAAAAATTTTCACATTTCAAAACAATCGTAGTGCAGCATTCTATTCATATCAACTATATAAATGAACATGAAGTTCACAAAATTTGATTTAATAAGCTAAATAACTATGTATTTATGTAGCAATAATAATAAGAAATCTTCATATAATTTAATCAGTATTATAATATTTAATTTAATAATATTTTCTGAAACAAAGATTCAAAAATATTCTCAAATAGAAATATAACATTAAAGGAAGTTTATATATATACGTAAGCATTATTTTATGTGAAGCAGGACGCAGTTTTGAAGACAGTGAAAAGATTTTCGATTTCGTGACGCCGTTTTATTTCATCTTGGAGAAGCAGGCATTATTTACAAGCAGGAACGATGAGCAACACAGAAAGAAACGAGAGAAAAGCTCTTGAACATTTTATCCCTGGTTTTATACAACCTGAAGTTTTTATAGGGAAAATATTTCTTTAAAGTGCTAATATATTTTAAAAATTTCGATAGGGATTTTTGTTACATGCGTCGAAGAGGCAGGGGAAACAGGGGCAGGGCTTTTAGCCAATTCAGCAATTTTACAAAACTCTCTTGAATTAATTAAGTAGAGACAGTGGAATTGGATCAAGAAATAAGAGAATATTTTAGAATGAAGTTAGTATGGGCTAAATTAAGATAAAATCTTGGAAATTAATTAAATTGAAATTAGAGTTTAAAATATCATTATTATATATATATATATATAATACTTACTCCACCAAAATCTCTGTACTGTGCTATTTTTTCAGGTACTAAAAATGGAGCCAGTTTTGGGTCCTTGAGAGCATTGTCCAGCAACTGAAAAGATTTACAATTAATGATTATTTCTACCAAGCATGTTTGTCTTTTAAATGGATAAAAAAACATATAAAGTATATTTCAATTAGTTGTAACTGAAAGTCCATTTTTGGATTATTTGACTGAGCAGACTTTGAGAAACAAACAAGCTTGAATTCAACCTACCAAAACTTGGTAAATTTATTATGAAACGTTTCTAAAAACATAGATAGGTCACAAACAGTTTTTTCTAAAAATCAGCAATTTGGCTTTATGGTGTAATAAGATTATCATAAGTTGCAAGTAGATGTCATATTTAATAAATTTTTGTTATGTTTTTATATCGGTAAAATGAAAAGAAAATCAAAAGAAACAATAATCTTTGTTTATCTATAATTAGCAATATTTTTTGAATAAATAATTTTTAATGCTCTTTTTTTCATATAGTTAATTTAATCTTAACAGTGTCTGCTTAGGATTCGATATCTTTAAATCAAACAAAAATATAAACATTTCAACTGACGACTTATTTCTATTTCAAGCAAGTAAATTGATTTAATAAATAATATCGACATTCAAGTAATATCCATTTGCATTTATCAAGAGAATCTTTATATCTCTAGACTTTAAACAAAAGAAAAAAATTACAGCTGTTTGGGAAAGAAAAAGAAACAAACAAAAAAAAAACACTGCAATCTAATGTTAACAGAAAAATTTAAAAAAAAAAAATGTCAGTTCCGAATTCTTCTGCAATATGTAAATTACTTTTAAGAAGAAAGAAAGTAATGTAATAAAATGAGTATTGGATTCAGATTATAGTTCTAGTAATAATCATAATTTGTTTATATTTTTATGGTTATTAAAGTATTTAATATGTAAATGTCGTAAATGAATAAAGACTGGAAACAGACTGGACTCATTAGTAGCCAGCAAATTAATTGAGCAGGCTGTAGATAAATATAATTCACCAGAAATTAATATATACTTTAGCTTAGATATCATTTACATTTTCTTGTAATCAAAGAGAATTTAAGTTAATTTTATCATCATATCTTTAACCTCCAGATCTTGATCTAAGTTTTGAAGTCCTGCAATTTTTTCATATCTTTAAATATGATTACTAATATAACTACAAATTAGATAGAATGAAATTTGATAATCAGTCTTCAGAAAATTATTGACTAGAAGAAAATGTGTCTATTTGAATGCAATAACCCGAAAATGCAACAAACCAGATGGATGCAATTTGACATATTATTTTAGAATTGTTAAATTTTGGACTACTTACATGCACAATAGACAAAGGGGATTTAACTATTAGAGGGTTACTTTTCTTGCTTATTCATGCATATAGTAATGAAGTGGTCATTTCCAAAAGAAAAATTTAGAGGAAGAATGGGTTTTCAGCCATACATAACAAAATAAAGAAAGAAAATAAGAATACAGAAAACCTGCATGACTCTCAAAACATTTTGAGAATATGCCTCAGATTAAATCAATGATCGTGAAGTATGAGGAAAGTTACATTTCACTTTGGACGCTTGGTGTTAAAACTTATTTTGGATATGAACATTTTGCAACAACCCAAATTTTAAAGAATCGGCACCAAACTTGCAGAGGGTTTACTGACTGAAGATAAATTGTCTTGAAATATTTTTATAAGAAAATAATGCAATAAAATTTTAAATAATACTTTTTCAATGTGCCAACATCTTATATAATCTCACACAAAATATTCATTCTGGTCTTCTTCCTGGGAATTTTCTTAACTTTTCTCATTCTTAATAGAAAATCAATTTGTTATCACAGTTCCATTTCAGTTCAAAGCATTTTTTTCAATATTTTTTGAATATCATGAAATTTTAAATTGTGCTTTACAATTAATTTTGGAGGCATAACTCTAAACTTACTAATTGTTACAGTTTTCTTACTCTTCAAAACTAGTTTCTTCTATACTTCAGATCTATAAAATACATCACTAACTCTCATAACACTATGAGGAAGAACTTTTAACATTTTTTCTCCAACTTGTTGGAAATGACAACAATTAAGAAAAATAAACCTTACATTTATTGCAATATCTACAGTATCAATTGTGTGGGACTGCATTCAAGAGTGATCAGTATGCTGCTGTTATGCTATTTGGGAAATTTGAAGATGGCTAATTTTGAACCAGTGTCAATTAAAGAAGATGGCCGCAATATATCTTGATTTTTAACATATTTTAAATTTGAAAATAATTTATTTTGAAATGTATTTATGTTGCAAAATGATAAAAACTTAAACCTTTAAAAATGTATCTATGAGAGAAATGGAACTATTTTATAATGGTCACTTTTGTAACTATATAGCATATAACGGGCATTTTAATTCAAAAGAGAGAGAATGAGAACAGGTTAGTTTTTGAAAAATCAAAATAAGTGAAATATGGTATGTGTTTTTGTATATTAAAGTTTTAGCTCTCTATAGTTATAGCATTTTGGACCTAACTATTCAATGGATGCAAATGTATAACCAATTTTTCTTCAAATATTATGAAATAAAATGCATAATATAAATTCATAATGTGAAAAAATGAGTGAACGTATATCGAGTGAATTTCAATACCAAACTTGTAAGAGCTTTTAAGTGATTAATTGCAATTATCAATTAATCTGTCTAACAATGATAAAAGTAAAAGTGTGCTAGCAAACATCATTTACTAATCACTTAGATACACTGAATGAATTCTAAACTTGCTTAGGACATTCTATTAGAACATTAGAAAAGTATGTCAATTGTTTTCCTTATAAGTAATCAACAAGCAAAAAATAAATTCAAAAATACAAAAAGAAAAAAAAAGAAACTAAACACATATATACATCTGAAATTTGGCATGAATTAATTGAAACAAAATATAATAACTATAATTTTTTTACCAAGCTTTCAAGGAAAGTTGGAAATAAAATAACAGTCCTTAATTAGAAATTATAATAAAATAATTTTTTTTGAAACTAAGGAATGAGGACTATTTAATTATTTATTATTGATTAAGGAAGAAAATTATTGGCTAAACAGGGTAGGGTTACAGAAACTCCTAAAAAATTTCCCTGGTGTATGAATACTAAATATATTAGTTTTCCGACTTTCTTCCTACACAGAATCACTGTAAATGTACAATATACTTCATTAAAAATTTTTACACTTCATTTAATATGAAAAACATAATGTAATAAACATATATAAAACATAATTTTCATGAAATTTCATTTTTAAAAAATGGAATAAATATCCTAAAAAAACAATTAAAATAGTATATTATTTTCCTTATATGAAAAAAAAAAAAAAAATTCTGGAAATTTTAACGAAATATTTTGTTTCTAAAACTGTGCAAGAATCCTAAGAAGCATTAAAACTGCTCTTTGTAATGCAAGTTAAATTGTGTTAACAACGACGTTATTATGATCTTAGATGAAAATTTTGAAACAATTCAATTACTAATTGTTACTCTTTCCATAAAAACCATTATTACATGTTGTAGCATAAATATAAAAATAGTAGGAAGATTATATGCACTTAATAATTTATATATACTAAAGATTTAAATAAAAGAAACTACCAAAATATTGTTTCAGGTCATTCTCTTTTCTCATTCATAAGAAAATAAGAATTTTTGCATAAGAAAAAATAAATTGTGAAGAAATTACTTCCTCTGATCAAAAACTAATGCTTTAATAAATGAATATATATATATATATAAATTTTAAATTCATTTATTATTGATGCTAATTGTAAGATACTGTTTTAAAGATAATAACTGAAGTAACAAATAACAAATGTTTACTATTTGAAATTTAATTATAAAATTCACAATATTATGATTCAAAAGATTTTTAAATTTTAAAAGCTACATTTTTTCTATTTATACGTGTAATAAAATTACCTGAATTTTGAGGAAGCAATCAAAAATGTATTTTTTCTGCAGAAAGTGCAAGTTAAATTTAGGTTAAAAGGAATAAAAAATTTGAAGATTTTGTATTCTCAAAATATAAGGATCATTTGTCACCATGTTGTTATTATAACTATACTATTATCTAAATGCAAGGTAACAAAACAAAATAAAAAGTTTCATCATCATAAACGACATCTACATTCTGACAGTAAAATATATTTGTAAATAAAAGAATATTCATACACTTTATTAATGAAATATTCAAAAAAAATTTAACTAAAAAAGGCTTACTTACACAATCAATGAAATATATTCCTGGCTCAATAGTCAAAACCATTCCAGGAGCTAACACTCTAGCAGTTCTAAGCGACTTTAAACCTGCTTCACTAGGACGTTCTGGATTACCCTATATATCATAAATTTTCTTCATTATAAGTGCTTCAACTTAAAAATCTACTTCATATTAAATTTCATGACAACAAAAAAAAGTGAAATATTTCAAAGAAACCTTTACATCTGCAGATGACTTTTTTTCATAACCAAAATGGTACTTCACGCAATCTAAAGATTGTCACAAAATAATCTTTTGAAAATGACTTTAACAATTTAAGAGCTTTAAATTTATCAGAATACTCATTCTCATAATCAATAACTGCACAATTTTTTAAATTCTAATTCATGTAAAAGTAATTAAAAAATACATTACAAAATTCCTTCCTAACAAACATGAAATATACAAAAATAAATAAAGGCATTTAAAAATACAAAACAAGTATTCCATCAAAATTTCCCAAGAGAAGCAATTTGCCCATAAATTCTTTCATGCTAAATCTATCTTATATTTCTACACGACTCAACTAATAAAAGTGATAAGTGACTTAACCACTGACCCTCATAACAAACAAAATATATCCTCATTCCCTTCTTACTATGCTTGCAAATTTATCAGCCTAAGCACAGGGTTACCACTTAAATCGGGAGGAAGGGAGAATCCCTTGTATTTTCCCTGTGCATGTATACAATATAAGGAGAAATGCACAAATAGCCCTCATGTATTAGTTATAATGGAATAACAATATTTCATAGTTCATAGTGGGAAAAAAACAAGGAAAGGAAACAATTTAACATTGCTTGAAATAATAGTATATTAAAAGAAAATTTACATTTCCATATATAAAAAAACAATTTTTTAATTTATTGCCTAGAATTCAGCAAGGCAAAATTTATATATTAAGGGAGGGATACTGATAATTTGTCATGCTCTTTAATTACAAGTCACCCAAAATTTAAGACTTGTGTAAATAAAAAACAAAATAACAGTTTTGCTATCACAATTCAAATCATTTAATGATTACTTAAGAAAAAAGAAAAAAAATTAAAAAGCAAGATTATTTTTTATTTATTTATTTTTTTGCCAACTCATACGTTTGTACATCGATTTTTTTAAGTTTTTTTTTCAGTCATCAGTTTTATTTTTTTTATTTTGCAACAATTTCATTGCAATGCTGCTTTGTGCTTGTTGGGCTTATTTTCTTCTTTTCCCAGAATATTTTTCTAAAGCTTCATAAGATTTCGTATATGCCAATTCAGCATACTGAAGCAAATCTTTTGGAATCGAAATATTAAAAACACCTACCTAAAATTATGTGACATTATACACAGTTTTTAGATGAATTAAAAAATCCTCTTTCAGATTTTCAACAAGTATATCTTTGTTGACGCTAAATCCACTTTCTACAAATACGCTGCCATGTAACAACATAAGAATTATTTTTACAACTTCTCCAATATCAGGAAATTCTTTGGACATCAAAATATTAGAATAGATCTCATCTGAAAGATTTTTTTATTTTTAATAAATGAATCAAACAATTCTTTGTATTAACTTTTTAGTTTTTTCAGGAAAATTTTAAAATGGATTACACATTTTGAACATGCTGGGAAAATTTGTGCTTCAGAATAAAGAAGTTGAAGCAAATCAACCATTCATTTTTCATATAATAATGCATTGGTTCTTCAAAAAATGTGGATTTAAACATAATGTAGCTTTAAAAACAGCAAACTTTTTGGACATTCATTCAAATAATTTTTTAATGTATTCTTTACAAATACACAGACTTTGCAAAAAAGCCTCTTTTTTTCAGCTTCAGTAGCTCCATTAATAATCAAGTAATATGTAATCACTATTTCAATATCAGTATTTTTTTTTTCTTTAGTTTTAGAGTTTTAGAATTATCGAGCTCTATGAAAAATAAACTGCTTCGTCAAAGCATATTACAAATTTGTTATTTAAAAATTTCAAAAAATGGAGCAGAGCTGTAACAAATAACCTACAAAATTTTTGTATGATCTAATGTAGACTGTTTGGCTATTTCACTATTAGTAAACATATAAGAACACTTCCAGTAAGTTACTGAATTATTTAAAGGATAAATGTAGCACAAGACGTTTTAATGTCCATAAAAGTTCAGCTTTAATTATTGGACTAAAAAATTCGAAATTGGATTAATTTTGGACATTAAATTTGATATATTTCAAATCTAATATCAATTACGACTTTTTGGAACAGGTACTTAATTTTATATGTTTTTCCTCTTTTCGTATAACCAGTAAGTGCAGGCTTTCCCATATTGCCGAAGCTCATTATCTTCCTACAAAGCAAGCAATACACAGCAAACAGATTCTGCAGAACATCCCCAATCTATTCAGCAAAGTCAAAATTCATATTTTTATCCATCCAAACCATGTTAAATATGGAGTTTGAGCAGATAATTGTTAAAAAAAAATTCTTACTCCATTCAGAATAAGTTCACAATTTCTCAAATAATAAACTAACCATTCAATATACTAACATGTAAGTGACTAAGCCTCACAGCAATGCTCCTGCAGATTGAATTACAATTCCCACCAGAAAAATTTATTCTATTCTGTCATGCAGTTATAGTAGTCTCGTGTATGCTCATTAGATGTAATCAGAGAATCTCATAAAAAAAACGGATAATTTTTGTTAATTAAAAATATATGCACAGAATAATAAAGCATATAAGATATTTGCAATTGATTCAGACATTTGAAATTTTAAAAAATGGTTGAAGAATATTAACAATATAAGAAAAGAAGCTAATTTTAACCAGAGTCTATTTATCCTGCCAAGCATTTATAATATTATCATTCATGGCAGAACCAGTTTTTTTAATGAAATCTATGTATTACTTCATGTTGTCAAAAACATTTAAAGCATGTTCTGCAAACACTGACTTCTACCCAACAGATAGAATAAACTTAGAAGAACCTGTAACTTCCAGGTAATCAGCACTTTAGATTGACTATCTTTAAATACTCTATTCCCTTAGAGAAACATCTACTTTTCATCCAGAAGATTTCCTTACTGAAACACTTCATGAATTATGTATAACAACTACCTAGATTTAAAATTATACTCATTTTCACATGAAAGCTCTTCTTAGACATAAAAATTTTTAATTTACATTTGGACAATCTGTATTAATTTGTAACTGTATGTACAAACTTGATATAACTTCTTCAAAATTTTCAAGCAGTTCTTGAGCTGTGGTATGATTTCAAAATATTGAATTCCAACATCTTGTTGAGACTTTGAGTTGATTCACACCAATAAAATAAAATCCATGTTTCTTTATGTTTTTTTTTTTTTTTTTTTTTTTTATAAATGTGGTTTAAAATTTTGTCAAAGCATGCTACAAATTTTTTATTGTTTAAAGATTTCTTAAGAGATTGCTAAAAAACAACACAGTTCATCTGTAACAAATAATGCACAACATATTTGTACAACCTAAAGCCTATTTTTTAGCTATTTCACTATAAGTGAACATAGATGAAAATATTTCCAATATATCATCGAATGCATTAAAGAACAAATGTGATGCAACAACTTTTAATGCCCATAAAAATTCAGCTTTAAATTATTGTTATTGAAATAAAAAATTCAAAATCGGTTTATTTTCCGATATCAAATTATATGTTTTTGGATTTGACAAACCATCTTCTGTGTTCCTTTTAGATACTAAATGTAACATCAATGATGAATCTTTTGAAGTGGCATACAGTCTTGTATGTTTTGCTCTTTTGACATGATTAGTAAAAGCTGGTTTTCCCATATTACTAAGGCCTATTATCTTCTTTAAAAAAAAAAATGCACAAGTGGATTTGGCAGAACTTCTCGAGCCTTTTTAGCAAAATCAGGATTGATTTTTTCTTTATCAGTCCAATTCGTATTAAATACAGATTTTGTGTAACTCATTATTAAAAAACATTATCTAATCTATTCTGAATAAGCTGATAGATTCTCAAGTAATAAACAAATAATTCAATAAATTCATGAAAAGGAGACTGAATAACACTGTGCTGTTTCTGCAAATTGAATGTTGCTATTCCTGCTAGAGAAATGTATTTTATTCTTTAACACAGTTATAGTACTCTCATGCATGCTGGTTAGCTGCAATTCGGAAATCTCATGGAAAAGAAACAACTGTTTCTCAAATCGAAAAAACAGAAAAAAAAGGGGAAGAGAGAAAAGGAGCGAGTTTCTGCATAATACAAATGTGAATGGTATTGGTTCATTTTTGGAAGCTATGACTAGGATCTTTTAGATCAACATTTTTTAGATGGAGGGGGAAAAAAATCTTAAAATTTCTTGTATCTTTGCAGTTTTTATGAAAATTTTCTAATTTCTTTACATTTTCCCAGCTTTTTAGATGATTTTCCAATTCCCTGTATTTTTTCAGTTCTCCAAGTTGCATGATAACCCTGTGTATGTATGTATGCATATTATATATATATATATATGCTGTTTTTTGACTAGCTCTTCCTGGACATTTTTAAATGATTATATATATATGGATTTTAAAGACATTAAAATAGTAGCTAAATAAAGCATACTTCCAAATAACCTCCAACATCATGCACATCAAGGCCCATAAAATGTCCCAGACCATGAGGCATAAAAACAGCCCCTAAACGAGCTTCCATCATATCTTCAATTTCACCTTTCAGAAGACCAGCAGCTTTCAGTTGCTTCAACTGAACTTCATCGGCTAATTTGTGCATATCCACCCATGACACTCCTATAAAATGTTTTATGATTAATAAAACAATGACAGTAAAACATTAAAGTGAATTCAAAAAGATAATGTACGATTGTCTATAATAGATTTAGGAATTTAGAAGCTGTATTTCAATAATTGATCAATTTAGTTTTCATATATGAATTTTACTTAATCAGCATGTTAATGACTTATTTTAGTTTAATTTTTTAAATCAATTTTGAGAAAATATGTTTCTATTTACATTATTTCATTTAATGTTCAACTGGGAGCTCATAATATATAATTTTTAGTAATAAATATATTAGTACTAATTCTTATGAATTAATTTTTATTTAAATAATACAAAATTATTTATCTTCAAATTTTTTAAATCAAAACATATAATTACATATTTTTGTTGTAAAATTATAATATTTATTCCTAATTTGTCATAATAATTTTTTTTTTGTAACAGTGACAAAGATAAACTCATAAATATACTTTTAAAAATTTTGTATGTAATACATATTTTACGTAAATGTTTAGAAGAAAAAAAAATAATTATAAAATTTCTAAAGACCAAAACATAAATTTAAAGAAATTCTAATTTAGTAATTCTTACTAACATAATATAAAATTATATAAATTTTGCCATTTTTAAAGAAGAAATAATTATAGAAATAAATGTTCATAATAGTTTAACAGTTAAAGAAAGAATTTTTGAAGAGTACTTTTGAGTAGTACAAATGTTATGTAAATCTTTATATGTGGGGGAGGGGGGATCTGAATCCCATAAATAAAGTTTCTAATGTCAAGATTAAAATAAGAAATTTTCTTCTAACCTGGTTTCACTGCTGCCATCACAGCTCGACTTGAATTGTACACGGCTTCATAAATTAACTTTTGTTTGTCTGTAAATTTTCCATTAGCAGGAAATGAACAGGTGATATCTGATGTGTAACAATAGTACTCTGCACCCATATCAAACAAACTATAATCAAATAATAATACATACAAGCTTAGAAAATTACTCACAAAATAATAAACTGATTTAACTTGATATTCAGCACATTTTTAGATAGCATTTCCATAAGAAATTGACAAAATATCTATAAATAGAATAGGCTTTTCATGATATAAAATGAAAAAGGGACAGCAGACATCTTATTTTCTAACAATCAGTTTTAAAAATTCAGCAAATCCCAGCATTTTTAGTTAGGATAATTGAGAAATACAGCCAACATTTTAGTATTAGAATAAAATTGAATTTTGGTCAGCTGGATGATTAGGATGGCATTTGCATTCCAATAATTCAAATTAATTACTAATATAGAAAATTACTTCAATAACTTAATATAGAACAACTAGAAAGACAACTCAATTCTGAAGTATACCCTGATAAAAAGAGTCAGAAATGATAGGGGAAATCAGTCCCCCCCCCAATCTTTTAGATGCTCCAAACTAACAGACAATGAATACTACTTTCATCTACGATATATTTACTTTCCCATTCCCCAAAAAATGAATAGCTTTAAGATTGCATGAGAAATTTCTTTTCAACAAATTCTACCCTTTTTATAAGATAATAGTTATTTTTCATACTTTCAAGCAATTATATCAAATGAATTAGCATTATTCCTTCAAACGTTGCTTACTATTAGGCATGTTAAACATTTGAGCACAAGATTTGCTAGACAATGGCCACTATACTCTACATTTGCAGCAGAAATTGGGGCGGGGGGAATTCCTAAATACATTTGCAACATTTCCCTGATATACAGCTACTTATTACATTAATTTCCTGGCTTTCTCCCTACACAAAATTACTTTATGTACAATATATATTATTAAAAATCGTTTTATGAATTATTGAATATAAAAAATATTTTTTCATATTTTTTTTTTAATGGAATGAACATCCACCTACTTAAAAAAAAAAACTATTAAAACAACATAATACATTTTTTATATGGAAAAACTGTATTATTTTGTTTCTTTTACATATTTGGCTCATGAATTCCTCATACTTAAAATTAATTGTTTTTACACCTTAAAATTACTTGTTCCACTTTTTGCTTGAATGCTGTCATAAACAATCTTTACTGATTGAAAATCCTCACCCAACAATACTGCAGCCATGAAAAAGTATCATTACCAAATTTAATAAAGATATGGCATCATTGTAAGGTTTTGAGTTCAGAGTAGGTCGAAATATAATTTATTTGTACTCTTATTTTTTGGAAAATGAAACCCAATCTTTCCAAAAGTTTCATTACGATTCCTTTAGCTATGTTCATCAGCTTATCTCTCTTCTTATCTTTATAAAATTCCAAAAAGTTGTCATACCTTTGAAAAAAGGCTATCCTGAGTTGCTGCTGCAATGATCATTTTGGGACATTACACTAAGAATGTAAAGAAATGATGAAGCGAAATCGCTGATCACATGAAAAATGAGAAGCAAAGATTGATGCGAAATCTTGTACACAAATTTTCAATAATTTTTAGATGTTTTTACGAATCTCCCTGAAATCCCCGATTTTCCAATTCTGTCACCATCCTGCAATTCTAATCACAAAATTAAAAATACCTTTCTTAAGATGAATTTTTAATAAAAGCAATGTAAACAAAAATATATGTCCTAACCTAGCAAAAATCTTTAAAAGAAAGTTTCATTAGAATTGTACTTCTTCCTCAGGGCGATTTGAAAAATAAAAATATTTAATTTTAAAAATACAACAAAAAAGAGGTCAAATTGCTGAATCAATATAGAGATAGCAAATCACACCCGATAGGATAAAAATATACATATTTATAAAATGCATGCACAATCACTGTGAAGATGATTCCACTATGACAATGCTTTTGAAAAAGTAACTTTTTTTACCTAACTAATACAGACATAAATAATTTACTTCCTTTTGGAGAGTAGTAGTAAATCATCTCACTGAAAGGTTTAGAAGAAAGATTGCAATAAATATAAGTGGTTGATATTGATAAAAGTACATAAATAAATAATGCTTACAGAAACATCTTTTATCTTCCACTTTTTAATTCAAGCAAAAGGTGATGCAAAAATGTCTGCTAAGATCATTCAGAAGACATTATTTTTAAAACATTAAATGGCATTAACACATTAATATAAAAGGTATTAAAAAATAAATATCAAAAGAGAAAACTGTGATATTACTTTTTTTGCCACAGAATTTTTTTTTGATGATATATTTTTATTTTTAATAGTTAAATGTTTCTTTTTTTTATATTGCTTTACAAATATTTCATTCTGTTTTATGAAAGCAAACATTTGATTTCACCATAAATTGTATATAATTATGCACTGGTTTAAGGCAAAAGAGAACAAATACAAACCACATATCACCATCTTCAACTGTTTTATCATTTGGAGCTCCTGCATGCCCATAATGCAAGATTGCACCATTTGGACCACTGTTAAAATCAGAAAACAATGCACAGTTACAACAAAGCAAGACAAAAATAAATAAATAAAAATATTATTAATAAATCTATATAAATGCACCACTTAATTGAATGATACAGAATAACTTGATAGTTGTAGGGAAAACAACGGAATTGAAAGTGAAACACAGCATGAAATGGCTATCTTTGAGAAAATATGATTGGATAAATTACTCTAAGACAATTATATAAACTGCTAAATCAAATTTTTTTTTAAAATCATATTTAACCTCAGCGCTAATTTTATTCAGACAAAGGAATTATAAAAATCAATATAATTTATGTACCAGAAAAAAAATCATTTTAAAAGTTTAAAACAAGAAATATTAATATACACTTTAATTATATATGAACAAAATAAACGAATTCAATGATGACCTCCGAAATGAGTAAATTATATAATGGCATAGAAGAACAAATTAACAAATTCCTATTTCTTTTAAATTTTTATTATAAATATAAAATTCTAGAATTCTTTCTTATAAATTCATAATTTTCACAAGAGTTAAATACAAATAATTACTAACCTAATTTAAATATAACCTAATGATTTATAACCAAATTAAGCAAAATAAAAATTAGATATTTATAATGAATAATTTTTAACATATAACAATAGTTAATGAAGAATAAAGATGAGTTACTTCACCTTCCACATATGCAGGTGTATGATGTATGACGAGCACCTCCCATATAATAACAATAGTGGGTAAAAATACTAGGAAAAATAGATATAATTAAAAAAGTGAAAAGATGAAATAGATCATAAATATAAATACAGCAGATAAGAAATTCACAAATCACAAAAAATACTATGCAACAAAAATATCATGAAATAATTGCCTTTCAAGTTGGTACTCCTTCAGCCCTGGACGTATTTGACGCATAACCTAAAAATTTAAGTGTATGGCAAAAATAAGCTTCGTAAAAAATGAAAAAAATTAAAATACAGTGATGCTAAAAACATACATTATATATTTTATACATTACAGCATTTATATTAGAATCAAATAGAAATTTAAATACCTATATATTCTCTTCTTAAAGTTTTAAAATGTATTTAATTATTATAATATGAATGCATTATTTTTATTATTTCATACCAGTAAGAATACGGCTTTCAATTTTTCTAATTTCATATAAAATAGACACATTTTTGAGGCCTTATTTCCCCAGCGATATTTCGCCCAATACTAAAGAGATTTTAAAAAATAATAATAAAGCATTAATTAACAGTAAAATAGACATTTGGCAAAGTTTAACGAGATCTATAACACCAATATTATTTTCTTACTCATTTCTGCTCTTTAGGATTTCTTAAAATTTCCATGATCCTATTACTGTTTTCCACAACAACAAATATTACCAAAATTACCAGTTTTAAAAATATTAGCTTATTTAAAAAAAATAGCGTTTTAAATTTTCATCATGTCTTGAAATATTTTTATTGTAAAGAAATTAAGAAATATAATTTCAAGAAACATTTTCCCCATTAATACATAATTTTTCCCATCCTCTCTTTCACTATAAAAATACTTTAAAAATTACTTGCAAATATTCATCATTAAAGATTAAAAAAAAAACATATCATTTACCTCTTTGTGAGCTTCACTACTAATCTTATTAATGTATCGCAAAACATCCAATTCATAAGAAGTTTTAAATACACGACTGAAAAATAAAGAAGAATTAATATCTTTACCAACATTTTATGCAAAATTATAAAAGCCTGAATGCAAAACACTTCAACTTTAAACAGATAAGGGGAAAGGTCTATATCAATGAAAAATTTCAATTGGAAACCTGAATTGCTGAGTCTTTTTGAGTATGAATATTATATGCACAGTAAAATTTTACACAACTTTAAAGAAATGTAATTATGCCCTATAATTAAATATTTATATGACAATAAAACCATAAAAAACCCTTATAATATGCAAGATATATTTTTTATTATGGATAAATTATTAATACATTAGAATATGCAAGACATTTATTTTATTACAGGCAAATTATTTTTTATAATAATACATTATTTTAAATTTTATTTTAGACAAGGTAATCAATTATCTCTTATACTATACAAATTTTATTTCTGAAATAAAAATAAAAACTTAATTAAAAGTTTAGAAAATAAAAAGCAAATAAAAAATTGAAAGGATATTAGAAATTAATATCATCTGCACATAATAACAAAATTTAAAATAAAAAAATAAGTTAAGATTACTTTTCAGTTAAATAACCAAGTAGTTTATAAGCAAATTTCAGAACTTATAAATCTCAAAACATCTTTCCTATTCTTCAACTTAGATTGCTATATGTTAAACAACTATTCTAAACCATTTCTAAAATTAATGCAGATTGAAGCTCAACACTATGGTAATAAAATCCAGAAGCAGATGCAATTCTTTATCTAGATCATAAGTGATGATAGAATTAACAGCAAGGCTTTGATAGTGATGAAATAATTAATTTTCTGACTTAATAATTGAGGACTTTTTTCAATGCTTGCAAATTTATATTTCCTTTTGAGCAAAGAGAAAAACAAACATACCAAAAACAAAAATCTTTTTTCTACTTGGAAAGAACAAGCTCAAAAAGTAATCAATCATTTATTTGAAGAAGCACATTTCACAAAGTATTTTAGAACGCTTCCATCCTTCTATAATGTTTTCCAACATCGGCGAGCAAGATGAATGTAAAAAGCAAACATAATTAAGAAAATTTCCCGTAAAACTTCATAAAGGATCAAATCTCAATTCATATGTGGTCAAATCTTAGCATAAAAAATCTCTATATGCTGGGCATTTTTTCGCCAAAAAATTTTGGCCTTCTTTAAAATATATATATATTATATATATATATATATTTAACTACAATCTAAATAAAATTTACATACTTCCACATTAGTTTTCACATACAAAATTTGTATCCCTATTGCCATCAAAAAGCATTTGTGGATTGTTCATGAATGAAGAGAAAAACCACAAATGTAACTAATTGCATCACTAATCAAGGGAAATTGGATGATTACCTTGATCAGGAGGAACCCAAAGATGATGGAGCAACAATGGATTAATTTTAAAACACACACACATCTAGGAAACAAGCAGAGGAAGCATTCAGAACTATTCAACATGATTTGAATTTTATTCTTAACATTCTAGAAGAAATTTTTATGTCACTTAAAGAAACTGAGCTTCACATTGGAACAAGAGGGGCAAAAGGTTATGCTTGAACAGACAACAGTGGTTACTTTGTTTAAAAATAAATAAATTTGATTTTATTTCTTTGTTGTAATATTGTCAGCAATTTAAAAAAAAAAATGCTTCAAAGAATAATTTTTAAAAATTAACTGTGCTTATTTTTATTTTTATTCTAAGAAAATGATAGAAAATTTGCAACATCCATTTCTGAACATAAAATCTTTTCAAAGAAACTTCAAAACATAGAATTTCAACTAATTTTTTTCTGTGAAAATATTTCTTCATCCTATTCCTTCCCTTCTATATATGCAACATTTGGGGCCACATCCCCCCCCCCACAGTCTTGGAAAAATTAAAATGAAATATAGCTATATTCAATAAGTGGATATTTCATATTCATTCATTATGTAGTAGATTAGGTTCCAGATAATTCTTAATTAACTTCAGATTGATTAATTTTTTAATCAAGATTTAGAAGGGTAGCTACATATGTTTAACTTAGAACTAATAATCCAATAATGACCCTGCCTCAGATTTTTAAAAATTATTTTATAATTAGGAATCCTCTATCTTTTGTTAACCTTAAAACAACGTTTCAAATTCACTTAAAATGTATGCATGCAAATATATAAAATACACTTAAAATGCATATCATCACTAAAATTGATAACTTAATCCTATTAAAAGGCATTAAGATATGTATCTTACCATTCTGTAATGATTGGATATAAAATC
Organism: Argiope aurantia; assembly: GCA_026543865.1. NCBI lineage: Eukaryota > Metazoa > Arthropoda > Arachnida > Araneae > Araneidae > Argiope > Argiope aurantia. The sequence goes on from JAPMOR010007475.1 coordinate 136,456, forward strand.
TTATTGTCCACTTTAAACCTGAAAGGAAAGTAAAAAGAGATATTAAGAAATCTTATTTTTAAATTTTGCATAGGAAGGGAAAGGAGGATAATCTACATATCTATATCTATATATGCATATACACAAAAAAAAACAACAACGTTCATTTGAATGTGTCCTCTGTAGATAAAAAAAGTCCAGAGTCCTGGCCTAGAGGTAGCGCGTCTTCTCCTGATCTGGGCATACCGGGTTCGAGTCTTGGTTCAGACATGTTTGTTCTTTACCTGTATTCTATTAGTGAGATGTATGAAAGAGCCCCCTCCCCCTCCTCCAGTAAAAAGGGGTTGTGCAAGCGAGTGTGTGAGTGTCAGCTTCATATGAGCAAGAAATCAGACCTGCTCTCGAGTACTCAGGGGCCTTTACCCTCAGAAGCTACTGCACAAACTCGGCTTAAAATTGCTGACTTCATCAGAGGGCTTGTCTATGACAAGTGCCATAAGTAACAACATAGATAAAAAAAAATTGCTACACAGATTTTATTCAAATTTTACACACAGATGTATCTTAGAAAATTTCATAACTAACTGAATGATTGTTTTTTAATTAAAAACTATTTTTCATGACTTTGATCAAGTGGAAAATTATTTGCACATGCACAGTGTATTAAATTATTATTCCCACCTATAGATTTTTGAGATTGTATCTTTTTTTCCCTCTACGGCAATGAGAAAGGGTTTAAAAAGTGTTTTATCTTTTGCTTCAAAGAAAAATGTTTTTTTAAAATGCTTTATGCATTGAAAACTAAATACTGTTGCATATTGTTCACACTGATTCTGAGATGCTTCCGAGTTCAATTTAAAAAGAATTAAAGAAAGAAAAAAACTTCAACTTCAGTTTTTATTTCAAAGACTTGACTTGAAAGACTCTTAAAGACTTGGAAAAATAAAATCTATTTTCATGCTATTTATATTCTGATTTATAATGGGAATATTAAATTTTATAAAATTTCATAATGTCCAGTTATTTAATGCCTTGTAAGTTTCTTCATTTTCAGTACCAAATGTGATGATTTTGCAATTATATCTCGTTTTGTTAAAAAGTTATTTTTCTTTTTTTAAATTTAGTGAAATATTAATAGTGATTTCTTATTATTTACTCTTATTTCACCGATTTTTGAATATGGTGCATTAATTTGAATGATATCCAACTTTAATTCAATATTTTCATTTTAATTCACATGATCAAGTTCAAAGATTATGTGTATTAAAAAAATTTGCATACTGAATAGTACTGACTGAAGGCAAAGCCAGATATGTCAGCTAGTAATGAATGAATAAAAAAATAAATCACCCACAAAACACACGATGTCAGGGATTTTTTATGTGATGTTAGTTTTCACTTTCACCTCCAATTTGTAAAATATGACAAACTGGAATATAGGGGCTAAACTTAAAAAAAAAAAATGCTAGCAAATGTTGTTCTTCATTAATTAAAGAAAAGAAACATCAATACTTCTGTAAATTTACAATGCATTAAAATTAGAAATGGAAAAAGATATTAAAAAACAATCTTTTTTAAATATTCAAATATTAATTGTATAGTATATAATAAATGTAACTTAAATGCATCATAAATAAAATTTGGATTTGGGGGGGGGGGTTGTTTTTTTTTTAAATTCTAGTAACTTTTTAGCACAATTTTTATTTTATAGTAAAACAATGATTCAATGAATGAATTCATTAAGGTTTATTTTTTAAAAAAACAAATAATAATCTAGATTGAATAAGAATTCTTTCATCATCATCAATATTACTAACCATATATTATCAAACAGCCAATAATAAAATGTAAACGTAAGTAATATATTTTTAAAGAAATAATTACAGTTGATTTATTGTCACAACATCCACTTTGGTGAAGTTGTGTCAAACAATGTATAAAATAATATACAGTACTAATATAAAAAAATTCTAAAATCTATGTTATAGTCAAGCCTAAAAACAAACTTAAAAATTAACATTAAAAAATAATTTTGTAGCAGTTGCATTACTCTTATCTTCTCTTTTGGATACTAGATGGCGATATCTGATTAGGTCATCCCATAATGCATTGCGATTGTAATTAGAACGAGATGCGATGCTGAACTGTGAAGCCACGCGCATGAATGTCTTGCCTTTGTATTAGTGTATGTTTAAGTGTGTGAATGTGATTATTAAAGAAATGTTTCCAACAACATTCGTCCTGTTGCTTCCAGCTTCGCCCCACGTTGGGCGCCAATGTGGTGGAATGTAGATTATTATGATCTGTGCAGCTGCTACAATTTGCAATATATTTTTAGAGCTTTACTGATTTTAGTAAAAAGATTTAAGATGAAGTTATTATCTCTTAATTAATTTTCAAATTATCTGTATGAAATTTTAAAATAATTCCTAGAAGAAAATAGGAGTAGCAGGTCAAATGAATGACAAAATTTTATTGGAAGTCCATCTGCCTTCTATCTCTAATAAGAGTGTTAAAAAAAACTATTTTTGAACTTGTATTCAACTAAAACTGCAAATAAAGTAAAAAAAGTGAAAGTAAAAAAAAAAATAATAATAACTTTTGCAAGTTTTGTGTTAAAATTAATAAGACTTTCAGTCAAAAGCAAAATCAAAGAAACAAAACATACTCCCCAATGCCTTCAAATACAGCCTCTCGTGTATCTTTACCACTGTCAGAATTTTTTCCATGCTAAACATAAAAAAAAATATAAAGTTCAGTGTGAAGTCTAGAAATATAAATCAATTATTTCACTCAAAATCATCATAAAAGAACTGAAAATAAGGTTCTTTAGAAAAATCAAAAACAGTATCCCTAAATGTTCTTTAATAATCTTTATATATCAATCAGGTAAATTTTATTATTTTTACTTTTTATCTAATAATTATAACAAATATTTAACTATATAATACAAATCTGATTCTTAAAAGATTCTTCAAAGTTTTACAAACATTAATGTCATAAATTTCTGATAATATTGTTTAATTAGAATCATTACTAAATGAATATTTAAAACCATGACGCTTAAAGGTATTAAATTGCAATTATTAGAAATGGTGAAACAAAAAAAGAACATATTGACAAACCAGAAACTGAAAATGGTTTCCTGTTCTTCTCCAGACAGAAAGAAAAGAAAAATTTACCTCATCATTATTTCTGTCCAATTTTGTTAGAACATTTTATTTCTGATATTAGAAATTTATTTTAAAAGGTTAAATTAAGATAAAACAAACATGATCACACTTCTATAACACTGATACGATTATGAAAAAAAAAACATTTAAAAGATCTGCACTGGTTTTGGAATTTTCTAAAACTGAAAATTTCTGCATGATGTTGTTAATAAACCTTCCAACCCCTGTATTCTTTTTTAAAATTTGTGTGTGTTTTTTCAAGCTAGTTAGTCTGCATTTAAACAATTTCAAAGCAAGAAAATAAAGGAAGTGCAGAAGTTTTATAATTACCTTAATCAATGAGACAATATAAATCATGTGAAAAATAGTTGAAGTTAAGGGTTAAAAATCATTTTTTGCTCCTAATTTCTTAGCAATTGCAGTTACTGAATAACTTCTAGTACCAAAGTTGTCAGTATTATTGAAATGTTACTTTGTCTAATTTGAATTATTTTCCATCGTCAAACCTAAGGTAGTAGTTATGATGAAATGAAAATTTTGACCCTCTGTCACTTCAATAGGCTTTAAACTGCCTGACTCATTTATGAACTCATCCAAGTTTTTACACTTCCTGCAACACAATCCAGGTTAGTTCAAATTAAATCGAATTGCTCAAGCCAATTGTATTCAAAAGATAACATGGGCATAGCATAAGTATATAATAAGCAAATAAATTTTCAATCCAAAAGGGGTTTGTGGTTCTAGGAATCATGGTCAGTGAAAATTTGCAGGAATTTCCCCACAGTCGTACCATAAACTACTGCGATAAGTAGTATTCCATATTTGGGGTTTTATGACATAAAAATAAAAAAGATTCCATAACACCATATCGGATATATCTTTTTAAAAACTCACATTAATATGTATTTGCCATCGATTTTCTTATAATATAAATATATATTCACATACAGGTTGATAAGCAACAAAGCAACATTTCAATGTGACCCCAAAGTGCTCACATAATCTGATAGTTAGGAAGAAATCCATATGAGAACTGACAGATCAGAGCAAGTAAATAGTCTTGTGTTGTGGATGTCATGCAAACTAAGTAGTATGAAATTAAGAGTAATGAAACAAATAATTTATTATTGTTAATTTTTTTTAAAAAACTCAGAAGATAATGAAAGTCTTTTTATTTAACCCTACATTGCATAAAATGGGAGCTTCAGCCTTAGAATCACTTGAAGAAACAATATGCCATATTATTATGATAATTGTAATTGAAAATCGATAAATTAAAAGTATTAATTTTAGTTTGAGCAGCATTAAATTATGTTTCAGAAATTTGAGATGTCCGGGTAAAAAAGAATGTTTCTTTGAATGCAACTAAAAATGTTTAGGCTATACCAGAATAAAACATAACTGCAGTTCAACAAAAAAGTCTATTCATTCTATGATGATATCTTTATCCTTGTGCCTGAAATTCTCGATGAATCAAATATGCACAATGCGGGTCAAAGACGAAGACACCTCTGAAGTGGTCAAAGCATACCCTCCAAAATTGGTTACCCAGTCATCCGTAGCACTTCTTACACATATATTACATATAATATCCACAAATTATTGAAGAATAAATATTTCCAAAGAATTTTAATTAATTAAAACATTACTCAAAAATATTTATTATTGATTCAATATATAAGTAAAATAATTTGATTTACAAAAACAAAATACAATTTTTTTGATCAAATAAATTAACACTGTTTGTCACATATTTACAATTTTTAAAAATTAAATGCCAAGCATTTGTACTTTTTAAAAGTCATAATTGCTCAGTTTAACATCATAGCAAACTCCTATAAGCATTTTGTAATAAGGAGTGGCTCCAGTGTTTTTGCAATCATACGGAAATAAAATTCTACTTTTTTTTAACTATGTCAGAAATGTTTTTTGCATTAACCATTAGCACTGCTGTAAATGATGATTTGGGAAGAAGGTTTTTCGTAGTAGTTCAACTCAAAAGAATATAAGCAGAAAATTGCAAAATATTCATTTCATCTGTTTTAATCATTATAGAGAACTTTTTACACCTAGATTTTTCTGAGATGCTGCTGAACTCTGAAATTCAATTTTCTTTTTATGAATGAACTAACAACATGACATGTTATGAATTGAAATTAATATGTTCAAAAAATTAAACCAAATGATTAAAATTCCAAAACTAAAAACAGCACTAACCCAAATAAGTGGAAAAGAACCCATTAATTCTCCTTCAGTGAAAACCCCTTTCAAGTTTCACTATGCTATAAACAGTAAATTAAAGTGTACGTTTCTACATACTTGCCAGTAAATCAATCTATGTTGTCTTTTGTTCTGTCTTTAAGAAATGTCAATAAAGATATACATCCTTTTGAAGACAAGTCTTTTAATTATTTCACTGACTTCATAAAGAGCAAGCCAGAATCATATTGCCTGAATGTTTTTCAGAAACTAGTAGTTGCTAAAAGATGCTTATGAAGAGCACCAAAAGAACTTTTTCCACAATCCACTGGAATAAATATTTTGAGCAAAAATTCCCTGCTTTGCATATTCATAAAAAGTTAGCCCAATACTTAAAAAAAAAAAGATGAAAGCTGTTATATGTACTTTATTAAAATGTACAATTAGGCAAAAAGCCAATATTAATGAATAATCGGTATTTCACCATGTTATAAGCTGATTCTTCCAATAAACTGTAATTATAAGATTAATATTCTTTCGAAAAATTGAAACAAAAATTATCCGTATTTGAGAATAATTTTCCACTGAATCAAATTTTCAAAATGGGTCAATGGGTTTTCTCAAAGAAATGTTATACAGACAAAGAAGGACAATCACAATTTTACTCTAACTGATCAAATCAGCTATCATAAATGTGATAATATTTTATGTAAAGGTACTGGACATGAAATAATAAAGGCAATTAATGATAAAAATAAACCAGCACAAAATCCAGATAATCATAACACAAATCAATATACCATTCTGTTAATCTCAAAGTAATATGCATAGATATTTCCGTTTGTGATGTCAAAATATCTGCTTTATTTAGGGTTTATACAAAAACCAGTTTTTAAATTCAATATTTCCAAAAAATAATCGGTTTTAGCCGGTTTTCGAATTTTTGTTAAAATAAATAGAATAGGGAAAAGTATTTTATTTAATTTATATAAAATAACAAACAAAATCAATATGAAAGTCAATATATATATATATATATATATTAAGAATTACATATACATATTACTTACGCAAAATAACGAGAAAAAAAAACTATAAAATTTTTTTAAATAATTTATATTATTTTCCCTTATTTTAATTTCTCCTAAGAAAATAGGATTTTAAAGAACATAAAATATCCACTGAATGATGGCTAAGTCTTGTTCTCGTTTTGGACACAATATTGCCTGAAATTGAAAATACTCGTTCACTAGCTACTGAGCTTGGTTTTATAGTTTTCATGGCATCAAATAACAAATCTAAGTTTGCTGTTCTTTTATTCGTTGACTCAAACAATGAAAATTCATCTTTCAGTGTCTTTGGATTTTTAAGTTTTTTTTTCATGGTTTTCAAGAAACTTTTGAAAAAGGCTTCTTTTAAAAAAGCGTTTCTCTAATGAGTAGTTTCTTCGATTTGCTCTTCATCAGAATTGGTCTCCACCTAAGAATTCGGAAATATTCTAGACAGTATCTTTCCAGATAACTCAATAATTTCGGTTTTTGAAACTAAAGAAAGTACACTAGATTTCTTCGCTGAACTAGAAATGAGCAAATACAGCAAATGAGTTGCTAATTCTACTTCTTTCTTGAATTCGTTCTCCTAAAGCATATAATAATTTCAAACTTATTTCAGTGTTTAAATTTTTTAGTTCATTTAATAGAAATTCAGATATAACTTTTCTTGTTAATAAATTGGTATATCGTAGTCTAAGCCTTCAGTTGCTAGACAAATCGATCCCAATTGATAAAATTCAAAATATTTTTTTTTTAAATATCCAGGTGTTTAGAAAAACCGGTTTTCTTAATTTAAAAACCGGTTTTCAAATGTGACAAATTTATTTTAAAAAATCGTTTTTTTTTAAAACTGGGTTTGAAAAACCGTCAAACCCTAGCTTTATTGGACACAGAATCTCAAAAGACATTTTTCGAGAGTCTACACACAAAAGAATTGAATCAGCATCTCTGCAGTCATTTAATATAACATTCACTGGATTAGGAACTCAAGCTGTGCATCTTGTTAACCCAATGATAACTCAAAATGCTCTGCAAAAACTACAAAGCAACAGTCAATATTTTAAAATCCCATCAGAATTATCACTGTTTATAAATCAGCATCCCCTTCAAATGAATTTTAAAATTACTGCAAAGAAACAAACATCAAACTTATTCATAAAACAATCAACATTTCTCAAAGTAACAATCAAATAGAAAGAAAGCTAGAAACTGTTATCCTTGTTCTAGCTAAACTAAATACTGGTGACCAAACAAATTGTTTCACTTTGTACCAACAGTGCAAAGAACACTTAACGACAATTAGAGTAATTTAGGAAACACCATTTGAGCTTCTTACTGGCCTTTCCAATAAGTGTAAAAAGGACACCAAAATACTACAAATCTTTGACAAGAATCCCAGTCATAATTCGTAGAACAATAAAAACAGATGCATGAAGATGCAAAACAAAACAAACTAAAGATTTAATAACATATCTATTGGAAGTTCTACAAAAAATGGAAACCAACATGCGCTTACAAAATAGGAGACAGAAATCGAAGAATCACAGAATCAGAAATACTAGAAGAATTCAATTTGATGCAGGCCTAAAATTATGACATTTTTTTTAATTGTAAACATCAAACCAATCGAACAATATGATGTCCAAAAAAAAATTAAATCATCATGAACTTAACATCATTGATTGCAGATCATATGAATTTATTGACTTCATCTGTATCCTGATTTCCTATTTTCCCCATTTTCATTTTTGTTTCATAATCTTGTTTGCATTCCTTTATTTTCCTTTCTCTCTCTCTCTCTTTGTCTTTCCCCTCTATGCTTCAGCCCTCCAACCCAGATTACCCAGCATTTGGAACTCTGCGTTAGTCAATGGCTAAGCATTAATAAGTACTTACCCGATACAAACTTCAATGTGAATTCACATTAACCTCATAAACGTATTTTAAAATAATTAGCATCAGTAATACGGTGATTAATAGTTAATATGGTATTTAAACTATAGTTCAGAACAATATATCAAACCAATGAATACTAGATTTGTTTTATTCTTGATTAATAAAATTCAGAGCTTCCTTCTCTTTGATGAAAAAATTAACATTTCATGAGAGAGTTTAATTAATAAAATGAAAAACAATTAATTATAAATAATAAGAAATTCACCTAATTAATTAAATCTTATTTTCCCCCCTCAAGAGAATTGGTGGTCAAGAATAGTTTTTACTACATATTGAAATTAACTAAAATAAAAATAAGCAAATTAAAATAAAACTACACATTTCCTTTCAAATAAACAGTTTAAGAATGGTGAATATCAAAATGGATGGAACTGTTTAACCTTGTTTTTAACTCATGAATAATGATGGTAGGTGACTGAGAAGTTCATCTGTACATTTTTCATTTAGAATGTGACATTAAGATAATTTATAAATAGGAATAATTATACTATAATAATATAATCATTCAATTATATATAACAATGGAATCATGCAAATGTTAGATATAGAATAATTAAGTCAAATTTGGATCATTTTCTTTCAATAAATTGAAAAGTTATAAAATATAAGAAATCAATGTACATAGACTAACATGGATATTTTACAATTCCACTATCTGCTGAACAAAAGAATCAGATACAGCAGTTCTATATTTAGAAAATGTAGCCCAATTTTTTTCTAACCCATTCTTTGAATGATGATTTTCATAAACCAATGAAATGACAAAACCAATGAAAATTAAAATTATTCTATACTTCACAAGAAGATGAAAACATTTTAGTCCAAATATTTAAATTTAGCATTTATCATTCATAATGTTTTACTGTAGAAAAGTCCCTCTTTTGGGGCATTCCTTTTTACCCTTCCTCAAATATTCCATACTGAACAACATCAAAAGGAAAAATGAAAATTAATTCTTGTATTTGAAAATTACATATATTATTAAAATCATTGTACTTAAGACAAGTTAGTTCAAAAGTAGAACTGGTATCTTAATTCAAATATTTTCAAAAAGAATGTTGCCTTATGATTAAAGATGCATGATGCTTACCAATGTCAGGAGCATTTCAGGCTTCATAGCACTCAAAATACTTTTCATCTAAAAACAATAATTAACAAAATAATTTTTTAAAAAAAATTTAAACTTTTTTTAAAATAAATAATGAACAAAAAAATGCAAAATTAATAAAATTTGAAAACATTTTTTTAAATAACTGAATGATTCAATTAAATATTTATTAAAAATAGATGGACTAGTATTATACTGACATCAGTAACGTAGTGCACTTCATCAACTCCATATCTTTTTCTAAAATATTCCAAACTATGTAACCTATAAAAGAAAAATTATTATATAAAATAGCATGCACATTTATACTCAATAATCAGTGTGAGGGGTAACCTTGTAACTTTCCATATTCTAATGAATATAAGTCTTATTCCTCCTCACCCCCTACATAAAATTTGTGAATCTTAGACAAGGCTGTGATAGCCATGAGTGCTCAAATCTTTATTTACAAAGTTTTGAACATGAGAGTTGTGCTTATTTTATCAATTAAAACCAAAATTTGACACAATACAACAATATTAATGATACATACCAAATTCCAAATATTTAAGTCATTGCATTTTTGAATTATCACATTTATATGCATACAAAAGGGCAGGCAGACAAATGCTCACCCCTTTCGTAATTTTAGTTAAAATTTAATAAGAATCAATACATTGCTAAAACTGCATACCAAATTTCCTTTACTTAATTTTTTGCATTTTTGAGTTATTATGTTTGTGCGCATGTGAAAGTACAGACCAACAAATAGTCAACTGCTTCGCAGATGCAGTTCCAAATCTCATATGGATCTGCATTTTAAATGATAAACCTATATACCAAATTTTATCTATCAAAATTTATATATTTTGTAGTTATCATTTTAACTTGTACTAAAACAACCAAATAGATTTCCTTTGAAAGGATAGCATTAAAAATTTGACAGAAATCTACAAATTTGGTATAAAAACCACAAAACCAAATTTCATCATCTAGCTCATAGAACAAATATAACAGTTAGTACTTTATAATAAAATATATTCATATTCATTTAACAAAGAAATTTAATTTGTTAATTTTTATTATAATAATAAGTACTACCATAATATTTCATTACATGAAGAACATAGTGAGAAATTATGATAGAATTAGATACAAAAAAAAACAATATGTTCAAACTACAAAATTAAATTTTTCATATTTATGCACAATATTACAATTAATTTATTGTTTTCAATTGTACTTACCAAAATTAATTTTCATATTCAGTATACAACATGACTGCTTATATATTCATAATAGTACTCGTTATATTTTACATTTTTTACCTCTAAAACAGTCAGTTCCTGGCATTTGATTTTAACTTATATAAAATATACTTTCATATATTAAATTGGAACTTTGAAACCTCAATAATATGTGCGTCTATGGGTTTTATAAATATCTATCTATCTATCCATATATACTGATGAAATATTTGTTTTAGTATATATAGAAAAAAAAATGATTCAACCACTCAGGTGGTCCAAGAAAATATATCTATTACTCAACAATGAGGATTTATACGAAAATTTACCAAGAAACAAGATTGTTAGAATAAAAGAATTCATTTTAATTAATTTCCATAAACTAATATCCATCATTTCAAATAAAGGAATATGCTAATTTATTTTACCTACCTTCCCATCCAAATAGCATAAAATTCGGGTAATTTAGGAACAAACAAATGGGATCGATTATTTTGCACTTCAATAGCACCATAGCAGTCTGGTTCCAAAACTCCAAAAGCCCAGTGAAAATATGATTCCTATTTTTTTAAATAAAGAAACAGAGTAAAAATTATATGATACAGGAAACACAGTTATCATTATTAACATTGTAACACATACAGTATTATAATTCCAAAATTATTTACAAACAATACAAATTTTTGTATAAATTATAATTCAAGCTTCATACTACTCTAAATACTAAAACTGATTAAAAAAATTCCCAGATGCATTTAAAAATGGCATATGAATATGATAATTTTTAAATTAAGAAACCTATTAGAAACACAAATATATCACTAATCATACCTATCAAAACTAGCTGAATTCAGCTGATACACATATTAAATTTGTCTTGGAAAAAAATAAATTTGCAAGATTAGAAATAAAAGATTTGTGTAAGTATGTTAAGACAGACAAAGTATGCTAAGAATATAAATATATAGGTTTAATAAAATAAGACAAAATTGATTTAAAACAAATGAAAAAAAAAAGTATGATGAAACTTTTTTTAGTGATCATTTTCTATATAAAAAACAAAGATCAATTAAATATAAATTGTTCCATTCCAATTCCTTCCTAATTTGATATCCATTTTAGTAATAATTTTATGTCAGTGATGGGTATGAAGACAAATTAAATTAATTTATAGTTTATTAGAGATAAATTGAACAAAGAGCCAATTTGTAATTTTATCTAATCAAATGTTTTATTGCACAAGAAGTGTAAGAGTTTGACAATGGAAAAATATGGCAATGAATCCCTTAGAATTGAATAAAATATTACTGTATTCCCCCAAATAAGATATAAAACACCAATAACTTTTGAACCATTTGCACAAAAATTTAACTTTCAGAAATCAATTTTGCACTGTTGTGATGGAATGCAACTTTACATGAATGATAAGCTATGGAATGTTCAGTAAAATGGATTCATTCAAAATTTTCAACTCTTGATAAAATACATTGAGACTGAAAGTTGGTTCCCAGATAGGAGCTTACAAAACATGGCATTTGCTATTTATGTTACTAGTGACAAATCACTGTATAGAAATCAACATTTTAAGTACATTCATAAATAAACCACCACAAGATGAGAGCACAAAATTTGCCTATTAAGAAATCAATAGCCTTTTTAATAAAGTTAGAAAATGTGCATCTTTGCCAATTTTTTCAAAACTATCAATGAATGGCTATCTTCTTTTCATTTTCCATGCAAGAATATTTCTATTGTTAGTAAAAAATTTTATAAAATGATCACATTTAAAATATTTTTTAAATAATTTAAACCTTCTTAAATGTAATTTTACAGCAGCAAGTATTTGCAAGCTGTATCAATAAGTATATTGAAATTAGTATATTAGTACATGGTACTTATTTAAATATTAAATGCACAATTGCTCAAATTACCTATAACATTTTTTTTATGTTACAATAATATTGCTTCAAAAGGTGTTATAGAAAATTATATGAGATGACCAGCAAATAATTAAAAAAGAACATCATGAGTATTAAAGGACTTTATTATAAAAGTTTAAAGTAGTTCTAAACAAGAAAAAAAAACTTTATAATAAAATTTCTTATTGAAAACCATTACATAAGTAATTAGAAAAACAGTAAAATATAGAATAAGAAAAGATAATTCTAAAAACAGATAATCCACTTATTTTAGGAGCTCTAGTGGTAAAATTAGAACCTCCAATAAATAAATAAAAATAAAAACATTTAATTTCACAATTTCAGTTTGATTTATTTATCAACATAGAGCTAACAACAAACTCTATTCAGACTCTTTCTATACCTGTCTAAAAATGGGCTCTCTATCTGAGCAATATAAAGTGGTTGATTCACCGCCTTGTAAAACAATTATACTGTGGTGAAGATCTGGATTTTTTTTTAGTTCTTGACAAACTCTTTTACGATTTTCTTCATGTAATTTCAAGGGAACGTGTAAGGTATGCTCACCCATAGTAAAATATGGCCTATAAGAATTTCAAAAAATAAATAAATCATGTTAATAAAATATAACAATGTCTAAAAATGGAGACACAAAATTATACAAAATAAATAATATTTTACATAACATATTATTTATACAACAATAATTAAAGAAAATATTGCTTTAGTATGTGGAATACCACCTTGAAAAATGCTTTGCCAAAAATTAATCCATAATTTATGAAGTAAAATTCATCCTCTGCATGTAAAGTGATCTTATAAAATAATTTTTTCCCCCCCCCCCCCCGCACACTTGATTTTTTTTGAAATTAAAACATCAAAATCTACTAGGAAAGCTTTTTTTAAAAATATTTTTTTCAAAGTAGCAATATTTATTTTCATTTCTTGAAATGAAAATTTTGATTACTGCTTTGCTAAGTAAATTCCGATTCTAATCTTCACCAGCCTCCTTCACCATTAAGGACAAATCAATATTTTCTTTTTAGCAAGCTGTGTTTTTATATTAGATACTAGTGCAAATGCAGCTATAGTTTCACACTAGATATTAGAAAAGTTTTTTGTCATTTATTAATAAACAGAATTAGAGCTATTATTTTTATTCAATTCTTATCAACAAATAATGCTATTTATAAAATGTACTAAAATCATTTTTTTAATACAGTATATGAGACATGATTGAAGCACAAATAAAAACTGTTTACTCTGTTTGCAAAAGCCAGTAGCAGTCTCAGCTTTTAAAGTAGATGATAAATTCATTCAAGACCTAGATCCAAAGTGAAAAAGGAGCTAATACATGTGAAACTCCACTAATTTTTTGTAGTTCATTAACTATAAGGTTAATTTTAATATATCCTCAAAGTGAAAAGCTGAACTAAAATAAACAAACTATTTCATTTGAAATAATCATTTTCTGTCAGCAAAAATTAAACAAAAAATATAATATGAAGGAAATTTTACAGCATTATTTTATCTTAGAAAAATACATTTAAATATAATATTTGTTTGAGGAAATTTAATAATAACATCTATATGAAAATTCTTGTATCGTACTCTTTTCTTAAAAATAATTTTCAAATTCAAGATTTTTATATAAAACAGTAATTTCAATATTTATTCATCCCATTACTTTCAGAACATAATTCAACATGTAACAAAATTTCAGTAAAATAACAGTTTAGATGGATGGGGGCGGGGGGAGAAGAAGCAAATCAATAAGGAGTTTCACTGAAAGCTGTTTAATTCTTTTAGAAATTTTTTTCAGATCTTTTTCTCTTTATATTCTATGCAAATGAAGAGAATAGGTTCTGAATCAAACATATTTAATTGAAATATTTTTTTTTCAAATGATTTTTATGTCAGAAGTGGGGACATGATGGTCAAATAACCAACTCCTCCCAAAATTACTTTACCTAATAGCTATTTAAATTAGATTAAAAGATTAGCGAAATGTATATGTAATCCTAAAAGTCAAAGGTTTAATAGTACAATCAATACAAATGATTGTATTTATCAATTTTAGATAAGGATTTGAAAATAAAAAGAATTTTAAAGGCAATCTTAAAAGAGCTTATTACTATTTGATTTTGTAAGATTTAAGATTGCAAAATTGACATTATCAGTAGGAGAGAGATAACAATTAAATGAAATGAAAAAATTTATTAGTGCTTTCTAATGCAAAAGCACCTTTGGCTAAGCTATGCAACCATTTAAAAGAGAGCTGCAATTAGAAAAAGGATATTATACATATTTAGAAGGAAAATTTCAAATTGTTAAAATACAGCAAAGGAATATTTTTCATTTTGTATAAATAGATAGCCATAATAAAATAATAACAAAATGGTCAGTATTAAAAAACAAAGCAAAAAGAATAAAGTAAAATACAAACATTTTTAACTATAAAATTTTAATTTGAATATCACTATGATAAAAATAAGATAATGATAAAAAATGTTATTAATAAATAATTAATTTAATTGTTTTAAATAATTTTTAAACTTTTTTTTTATCATATATATAAAAATATGTATATGTGCATAAAAGAATTTTCCAAGTAAAAATTAATGCATCCTAACTAGTCATAAACAACTAATAAAAATTGGATACTAAAAATACATTTTTTTTTGGTATTGGTTGCAATAAGCATGGCATCTTTAAAGAATTGTCATTGATATATAGTTAATACACAATTACCAGTAAAATTTGCAGGAAAAAGTACATCGGTAAATGTGCTTAAATTTCATGCTTTCAAGAATAACAAATACTAAACATTGCAAAAAATATTATTTGATGATGAACTGTACACTTGAAGGCCTTAATTCACATTTAATGATTTCCCTATCTTTCTATAAGCCAATTTTGTGATATTCAATAGGAAAAGAAAAATCCACACTGAGCCTGCATCTTGCTTAGGGCAGTCACTTTTGTGCATGCCCAGTAAAACTGGGGTTACCCATTAATTATGATGAATGCAATATTGATAAGATTTCAATGGCAGGATTTTTAATATGAAAAATGACAGATTTTTATTTAATATATGCTGATATATGTTGCATTCAAGAGCATAATCGAAGTATGAAATTCTGTACATACAATGAGTTTACAAAATTCTCATGAAGGAAAGTCACAAATATGAATAAGATATAATATAAATACAGAGAACTTAATTATAAAAATATGCATGAGGAAGAGATAAAATTTCTGTTTGAATAAGTTAATATTTTTTTATTTAAAAAATTATACAAAACATAAATTTACTTATTGCATGATATTTTTTCTTTTAAACAATAAGCAGGCATTATGATTGATACTTCTTGAATTAATAATATTAAGGACCCCAAGAATTGAATGCATAATACATAAACATTTAATATATCTGGTATTGAAACTTTTAATATTTGAATTAGTCTTAAGAAAAATCAACTAACTGTCTATTAATTAATTTCAGAAATACTGAAGCTCTATTATTTATATTATCACTGACAATCACAAAAAAATGTGATCAAAATATTTTCTTAAATAATATGATGTGAATTCAATTTTAAAATTTACATATAACAATAACAAAGAATTTATTATGTCTTTTCTTAAAAAGCACATCTGAAATGAAAAGGTATTTAGCAATGAATTCTTACAAGTAACATTGCTAAAAAACAAACCAATAATTAAAAAAAAGTAGATCAATCATGACAGGAAAAATAATTAGATATTAATTAAAAATATACAATTATTCTTTTTAAAAAAAACATGCCTAAAATACCCCAATGAAAAAATTATCATATGTTCATTTAATAAGATAAAATAAGAGCTAATCAAATTCTAAATGCAGATTAAATCAAGTAAAAAAAATTTTCTCCTCAGATGGACATATAATGTGATAAGTTATAACTTTTAAATAAATTTTTTCATTAAAAATTCAAACTAATATCTCATAATTAATTCCAAAAATAATTTCTAATGAAACCCTACTTTCTTATTAAACACTACAGATGTCATTATATATATATATATATTTGTACCCGAAACCTTTGACTGCATTCTTAACAGTAATATACCTGCTCCTTCAAATATATTAGAACTCAGAATGCAATTTCAAAAAAAAAAAAAAAAAAAAAAAATTCAAGAAATTTGCGTTTTATTAAAAATAAAGCATTATTGTTTTTCTGGAGGGCATGTAAGTGACAGCAAATCAAAACTAAAAAGAGTTAGAAAATTAAATAATTTTTTTCTTACTTGACATCTTCATCTGCGTTCATGATTGCTGAAATCTGATATATTAATCTAAAATTTGGATATCCTTTAATTAGTAAGAAATGTGTCAACAAAGCTTGCTTTTACATATCACAACAGATAAAATTTATATCAGCTGACCACTGAAGCAGCTGACGTTTTCCGAGACAAGATTTATCAACAGGATTAAATATTGTCACGAGGTGTAATGATAAATATCAAAAACTTGCTTCTTTATTACTTTTGGTTTGAAAT
>JAPMOR010007475.1:153619-177032 GCA_026543865.1 Argiope aurantia
AAGGGATTTAATAGAAAGTTTTCGACCTTCGGGAGCAAATTATAATAAAGTAATTGAAAACTGAAATCGGGCTTTGATAATAAAAAAAATGGTTTGTTTGTTGGTACAAATTTGCGTTTATGAACTTTTGAATTCTTGTTTTAACGAAAACAAAGAATGGGGAAATTTTTACTTTACATGTTATTTATGAAAAAGTAGAGACCTAGCTAAAAATATTGGATATACTAGAGTCATCTGAAAAATACGGAGCAATGCTCTCCTGATTAGAAATCATTTCTTAGAATCTACCAATTTGTAATCAGATCCCAGATCATATAAACGAGTGGGAATGAATACGTAATAGAGATGGAAATAAAGACAAGCCGAATATTTTTGTAAACCATTAGAATTTCTTCAACCAAAAATAATGAGAAATTATAATTTGTTTGATCGATTTTTCGAAGAATCGAAGTTCCAAAGAATTAAACAGAAAAATAATTTTTTTGTATTATATATATGTGGTATCCTTG
Organism: Argiope aurantia; assembly: GCA_026543865.1. Lineage (NCBI taxonomy): Eukaryota > Metazoa > Arthropoda > Arachnida > Araneae > Araneidae > Argiope > Argiope aurantia. Next base: position 154,129 of record JAPMOR010007475.1, read on the forward strand.
TTCCGCGGACCACCAGGGGGCACTGCATCTACATTCTATCCAGCAGCTGACGTCACACGGACATGAGCTTGAGCGAATGATAGCGAAACATTGGACCACAGTGTGCATTGGACTTAGTGTTTGTCTGCGACGTAACTGAATGTCTGAATTTTTGCGATGTTAACTAACTTGATGTAAATGGGCAGCAACCGCCCTTCTAACTCTTTACTTCTTTCCTTCTTAATTTTATGTCATGCCTTCTTTATGTTTGTTTGTCTTTCATTAAATTATGAAATGTACAACTTCACAATTTCCTTCGCCTTGGAACTCAGATGGTAGCTAGGCTTCCATCCTACATGGGGGCTCTTTCCGATCGAACTTTTCTACCTTAAAACTACAACACCCCTAGACCCAGCTTTCATGTTATATTTTGATGGGCAACCAGTGGTGAGCTGCAAATTTAGTGATGTTGTGTTAGGACTTTGTGTTAAAACCAAATGGATTAACGTGGAAGTTAAGGAAGTGTTTACGGTTTCCAAAACCGAAACTGGCAACTTCGAACGGCAAACTGTAAGTACATTTTGATGATTCTCCCTATTATTTGAAGAACACATAGATGCTTGTTCAAGAAAATGTAGATGGTTGATGGAATATTAAAATTGATGAAGATTTAACTGCAAGAAAATTGAGGAGTTATTTTCGAAATTATTTGAAAGTTATATAGTTGATGAAGAATTCTTAATTTTGATGAAGCGAAAGTTATTTGAAGATAAATTTGCTTATTTGCTGTTATTGATATTCGAATTCGTAACTTTGTTTTCTTGACCAAAAACTGTTATGAAGATTACATATTTTGAGAAATAATATTTTATTATATTGTTGCTATTTGAAATTTTGATGTGGAATTTTATTTTCTATATTTGAATGCATATTTTAATGCTTGATTTAATATCTTAATTTTGAGTGCCTACGTATTATAGACATTGATATTACTTTTTGAATCTTTGTGTGATAGTTGCTTGAAGTAGAGAATAATGGTTACTCTAAATGATTGCCCGAAAATTTCTTAATCTCTAAAAACTGGTAGTAAGAACCAAATCCAACTTTTGCATAAGTTAATATTTGGCTCAGACGGCGACAGGCAAAACCGTTCTAGATTACGCAAATTTTCTGGATTCCCACCTAACTTTCAATTGGAAGCGACGAAACAAAGTTCTGAAAGAATTTTCGCTTAAAGATTTAATTTTTATCTGTAATCTCTTGCATTTAGAATTTCATACTGATTTAGAAAAGTGTAGTGATATTATTCTAACGAATCTAAGCGATCTTTCGTTGTTGCAAACGGAGCTATCCAATTTGAGTGAAACGGATGACCTTGAAGAATCAAAAACGGAAATCGAAGACTCGCAGCTAACTGCAAGCAATAAATTAAATCTTCCCGATTTGAAAAATGAACGCCAGATACCGCACATTAATCTTGATGAGTCAGCCCAAAATTCATTGCCTTCATTTGATACGCAACGCTCTGGTTGTAATTCTTTCCAGGCATTTAGTCTTAAAGATATTGTTGATTTAGTAAAACCCTTTTCGTCACGAGATAATTACAGCGTTGAAACTTTCCTTTCTGATGTTGAAGATATATTTAATTTATATGAAATAAGGAATCAAATTCACCAAATTATTTTCGTTAAGAAATGTTTGACAGGCCCCGCGTTAACTTTAATGAGATCTATTCGTGGAATTACAAATTGGGAACAAATAAAGTAACATTTATTATCAGAGTTTTCATTCAGGGTAAATGGCATCCAATTACATAAATTGATGGAATCTCTACGTATGAAACCATTTGAAACATTACAAAAATATTTCTTGGCCATGCGAGATCTTACCCACAAGGGTTCTCTTGAAGATTCCTCTTTGATCGAGTATGTCATAAACGGAATTCCCGATTCATCAAACAATAAAATTATTTTGTACGGCTGTAAATCAATGGGGTCAATTCATGTGACGTAAAAGTCGCATGTCATGTACTTCTTACGCATGGCATTTAAGTTACATCCGCACCGCTTTCGTCGATCAGTCTGCCGTTAACGTTCTCCGCCGAATATGAAGCGGATTTTTTGTTTACATTTGAAGTTATAATTTTTGAGTCATTTTCTTTCCTCTTATTATGTGTTAACAGAGGAAATACTGGTGTGCTGATGGATGCGTGCTTTAATGCGAAACACAAGAGGGACTGTCATGATAAAATGTTTTCTTATTTTCCTTTCAACAATCCTGACTTGGGTTGATAGCTTTGGTATAGATTTTTTCAAGCCTTCGAAGTCGGTGATATGCTCCAATCATTTTGAAGAATTCATTCAGTGTGTGTCCATTTATTAAATATAGCTGTTCCAGTAATTTGTTAGAAAAACTCTTCGAAGAAAAAGAAATCGGTAAGCGATTTGCCGTCAAAAACAATCAAACAAAATCGTGAGTGCATTTCTAATTTACTTTATTCACATTTGATGAAATTTCTGATAATTTTGAATATGCTTAGAAGGTTTTAAAATGTTGACATAAGTATTACATTGCATTTTTTTACAAAATCTTATTTAAATTTAATTAATGTAAGTAAACAAACTTCTGTTGCAAAAATAACATCTGCTATAATGCTAAACTTAGGTGGAAGTGAATATTACTAGTTTTCTAATTACATTTGCAGATTTGTGATGGATTCAAAGTGAATTTATATCAAACAATTTTCTATTGTTAAAAATGAAATGTCAATAGTTTATTGTAATTAAACTGAAATTGACTGTTATCATAATATCCTGTTATAACACTGTGCACCTCAGTGATTTCTGTTTTAATAAAGGTATTTTCATTGAAAATAAATTTCCATATCAGCATTTATTGTATAATTTTTATTCCCAACTTCATTGTGTATGAACTGAAGCGGGATATATCGATTAAAGTTTGGATAGTGGATGTACACAATGTTTGGTTCTTTACTTGACGAGCTTCTATATCCATTAATAATTTTTCTTCATTTGTCAATCTTTTGGACTGGCCAGGCGTCTAAATTTGTGCTAATCAACTTGGGTCGTTCCACCAAGTTTCTAGATATGGTAATTCTGCTGGGAATACACCACGGGAGAGATGATCTGCTGAGTTCTGTGTGCCTGGGCAATGTCGCCACTGCGCTGGAAAAGTGTATTGAAGAATTACAGTGACTCGGTTACATACGAATGTTTTCCATCGATTAGGATCATTTCTTATCCAACTTAATACAACAGTTGAATCATTCCAAAGTATTGATGTTTGATTATCAAAACCAGTTTCTTTGCAAAAATAGTGAAGTAAACGAGCTCCTAGTAAGGCTGCCAAAAGTTCTAACCGTGGAAGTGTCACCTTTTTAAGTGAAGAAAGTCTACTGCGACTGCAAACTAGACGAACCTTTGTTTCGTTAAGCTCAGTGAAACAAATGTATAATGCGGCACCATAGGCCTTTTCCGAAACATCACAAAAGACATGGATTCTCATGTGAGAAGTAGCAGAAATTCCAATCCAGCGAGGAATAAGTATCTTGTTTAAAGATGATATTTCAGATACCCATCTGTTAAAGCTTGCGGCAATGCCTGGAGGAAGAATTTCGTCCCATTGAACTCCCATGAGCCACGTGGTTTGAAAAAGAATTTTTCCAACTACTATTGCTGGTGCATAGAGACCTAAAGGATCATACAACTTTGATACAATTTTAAGAAGTAAACGTTTTGTTGCAGGAACAGCAAACTGATAAACTCTTTCGTTTATATCTGTATGAAACACGTCTTCTTTGGTATTCCAGTTAATTTCTAATACTTGCGTATTGCTTTTAAAGATGATATCCTTTAATTCCCAAATAGCCTGTAGGTTCTTGGAGTTTGTGCTCCATTTAGCCAAAGGTAAACTTATCTGTGTCATTAAATCTTGCATTTCTTGGTAAAGAGTTGTTGGTTGTTCAGCAGTATCCACTCCCATAATAAAGTCGTCCATGAAAATATTATTCTCCAGGTGCTTAGCTGCAGTAGGGTAGGAATCAGAGTGCATATTGGCTAATTCACGAAGAGTGGCAGAAAGCAAAAAAGACTAGAAGTCAATCCAAAAGGTAAACGTGAAAAACGATAAGTAAGTATTTCATTTCGCGAATATATTTTTCCGTTTGCATCCTTTTCTGTCTTAAACCACAGGAAGCTAGTATAGTTTCTATCCTCTTCATCCAAAATAAGTTGCAAGAATGTTTGACGTCCGTCGCTCGTGATTGCGAATTTGTGAAGTCGAAATCGTAACAATGTCACAAATATTTCTGGAAGAAAATTAGGACCCTGCTCAAGAGCATCATTTAAGGAAGGATGTCCTGGTGTATGAGAAGAAGCGTCAAATACAATTCGTCATTTCTTTTGTTTTTTCACTATATGATGAGGAAAGTAAAATAGTTTTGATTCGTTGCAAGGACTATTATCGGCAAGTTCAACATGTTCGTTATCGATATAATTTTGCATCTGTTCTGTATAAATATCTCTTAAGTCTGAATGAGTAAAGAGTTTGTTACGGAGTATTTGAAATCGTTTGAGTGCTATTTCGTAATTATTCGATGAAAGAATCACTTCTGGTTTCCATAGCAACTTTACAACACGGCGGCCATCAACTTTGCAAACTGAATTGTGGAAATCACTTAAAATTTCAGAATGACGAATAGCCATCCCTTTATCTTGCATAGTTTTAATGCCAATTGTTTCCAAGTCCCAAAATCGTCTCACCTGATCGTCCAGATCACGTACCAAAGTTCCTGAGCTAATGTTGTGAACTGAAGAAACAGAAGAATACGCTATAGTAGTGAACGAACGGTTGCCAGAAAGAATCCATCCAAATACTGTAGATATTAATACATGAGTGGCAGAAAGTCTAATAGGAGATGTAGTATGAACTATAGTCCAATAAAAATCAGCACCTATCAGAATTTCTCTAGGTAAGTCGTTTAAGCTGTCTGATGGATCAGCAAGTTTCAACTTTTGACCATGAGCAGAAGAGACAGGTTGAGGAGTAGATGGATGAAAGGCATAAGTATTTGAACTTTCAAATGCTTGTATATTTATTTTTGAGTTGCTCCAAATACTTGACAAGATAAATTTGACCTTCCGTCTCGCTTCAGTGTTTGTTGAAATGGATTCGAATGCTTGAAGATTCCGTTTTTCTGAGCTAGTAATTTCCAGTTGCAGGAAGTCGATCAAACTAGGATGAATGAAGCTAGACTGGCTCCCACCGTCTAAGAGACACCGCGTTACTTTTCTTTTACCAGTTGGGCCAATTACATATACTCGAGCAGTTTGTAGATGAGTAAATTTAGAAGTTAAAATATCAACGTTATTAGTAGACGTAACTGGAATGGTAGTTAAATTTGGATTCTCAGTTACAGTTTTACAGATGGAAACATGATGCCTTTTTTTGCATTTATAGCAACGGGATTTGTCTTTCCGGGGGCAACTATTTACGTTATGGCCACGGTTTGTGCATAAAAAACAACGATTACTATTTTTTAACTTTTGTTTACGACTATCTATATCAGTTACAATGTTACAGTCTTGCGGCCAGTGTCCATTAGTATCACAGAAAGCACAAAATGGAGAACGTTTTTTAATTGGAGTAGTGTTCTTGGAATTAACATATAAGTTAGCAGTGGAAGGTTTAAAATCATATTGAACAGACTACTCACCTCTAATTTTCAGAGTAGTAAGTGCGCCTTCTACCTCTTCCGAGAGAAATTGTATTAATTTTGTTATGTCACCTTCCGAAATTTTCTGTTTTGCAAAAATAATCCAACGGCGGCAAATGTCATCCGGAAATGCTCGTAAAATTTTAGGAGTTAAAATTCGGCCATAAGAATTAACATCCTCTCCCAAGGGACGTAGAGCTTGCAATCTTCTATTACACTCAATAAAAACTTCGTTTAGTGAAGTTGGCGATAGATTTCGTATTGGCGTCAAATTTTCTAAAAAGTCCAAGTGAGCTTGAATGATTTTGTTTTTGTCGCCATATTTGTCCATAAGGAGTTTTTTAGTAGCTTCATATGTATCGGGAATAATGCTTATGCCATCTACCAATCGTTTTGGTTCATCTTGTAAATAGCCTCTTAAAAAACATGTTTATCAATTACTGAAAGATTTGGATTATTATCTATAGAAGACTGAAATCGTTCCCAAAAGCTTTGCCAAAGTTCTACATCGCCGTTAAATGGTTCTAGTTTAATTGTAGGCAGTTTTACAGTATACGATTGAATAGCAGGTGTTGTAATGCAAGGATTTAAATTCATCGCCAAATTATTGTTATTAATAGCCAAATCAGTAAAGTTATTTGTAGGTGGCGCTAATTATTTTGAATTATTTTTTGGGCTTTAAAAATCGCGAATTCAGCAGTATCGTTATAGCTTTCACATTGTGAAATATCGTTTTCGTATTCTTCATCAGAAAGTAAATTGTGTACTTCATTATCCGTTATTTTCATTTCATTTAAGGTAGTAGTTAAACGATTACAAGTATATTCCACATCTTCAATTGAAAAATCATCTTTTAAATTACTTATTTCAACAGAAAAACGAGTAATATTACCGCGAATAGTTTTCCGTTTTCGCTTGAGTTGCACCATTTTGTCTGCAGTTTCATCCGGCGTCGCCATTGCAGTAATCCGAAGTATAACACAAAAAATTCAGTAAAAAAGTAAACTTGCCGATATTTCGTAAAAGTAGGAAGTATAAATTCGCGATCCTGATTCAAATCGAGTTTTCTGCACCATATATTAAAAACGACGACGTTAGTATAACATACATTTATTCTTCACAACAAGTAGACATACAAGCATATAAGTAATTTTTTAATAACAACAAAACAAAGTGATGCCACTCAAGCTAAAGTAATTATACAAAATTGTTTGCTTGCTTGCCGCAACAAATGTTACGGCTGCAAACATTTTGGCCATGTTCATGCTAATTGCCCTCAAAATTCACGAAACGCTGAATCCAAATCTGACGCTAAACTTACTACACCTACCAGAACTGTACACCATATTTCTGCTCAAACCTTTTCCCAAAACCCCATGCATGTTGAAATTATACTTAAAGGAATACAATTAACTGCACTTTGTGACACTGGGTTGCAAGCCACTATTATTAAAGAAAATACATATCTAAAAATTGGTTCCCCACCATTACATCCTTCTCATGTAACTTTTTCTGGAGTTGGTCCAAATACAGTTCAAAGTATTGGTTTCTTTCAGGATTCTATTACTATTCAAAATCAAACATTACCTGCAAAAATTCATGTTCTTAGTGATGACACATTTCCACTTGATATGATTATTGGAACTGACGTTTTGCAACAAACTCAATTTACATTTGGTAAAGACGGAATTCGTTTCTGCAGCAATGATGATGAGTATTTTTTGTTTCATGTTGCAAATGTGATTGATGAATGTTCTTTTGATTTATCGTATGTTAATGATCCAAATATTCGAAATGAATTATCATCATTGATTAGTAATTATAAACCTATTAAAACTTAAGGATACTAAGTTGAAAATGAGTATTGTATTACAAGATCAAATTCCTATTTGTCAAAGACCCAGGCGACTCTCTTTTCCTGAAAAACAGAAAGTAAATGGGCAAATAATTGATTGGTTAAATCAGGGTATAATTAGAGATAGTTGTTCCGATTATTGTTCACCATTAGTCTTATGTAAGAAAAAAGACGGTAACTTACGACTCTGCATATATTACCGTAAATTAAATGCTAAAACGGTTAAAGGTAGATATCCGTTACCCCTAATAGAAGAAATTCTAGACCACTTGAAAGGAAAAGAAAGAAATTCTAGACCATTCAGGAAAATTTTTTTCAACAATTGATTTGAAAAATGGATTCTTCCACGTGGAGATGGAAGAAGATAGTAAAAAGTTCACTTCATTTGTCACGCATGATGGACGATACGAATTTAACAAAGTCCCATTTGGTCTTTGCAATAGCCCGAGTATTTTCCAAAGATTCATTCACCATGTGTATCGTGATCTTCTTAAAGAAGGCGTTGTCGTTATCTACATGGATGACATCATTATACCCAGTATTGATGAGCTTGATGGTATAAAGCGTTTATCTAGGATATTACAAACTGCATCCGAATACGGATTAAAACTTAACTTGAAGAAATGCTAATTTCTGAAGTCTAAAATCGAATTTCTGGGTTACATTATTGAAAACGGTAAAATTAGTCCTTCTTTGGATAAAACTGCTGCCGTCCAGAATTTTCCAGAACCTAAAAGCGTTAAACAGGTTCAAAGCTTTCTGGCCCTCACTGGTTATTTCCGAAAATTTATTCAAAATTATGCATTAATAGCTAAGCCATTGACTTACTTCGTGACAACACAGTGTTCTACTTTGGACCCGAACAAATTTCAACATTCCAAACTCTAAAACAAAAGCTTTCTGAAAAACCTGTATTACGCATTTTCAAGCAGGGTGCGAAACTTGAATTGCATACTGATGCTAGCAAATTTGGTTATGGCGCTATTCTCTTTCAACAGTCTGATGATAATAAGTTTCACCCAATTCATTACATGAGTAAAAAAACCTCCCCCCAAGAAGAGAAATATTCAAGTTACGAACTTGAAGTTTTAGCAATTATTGAAGCTTTAAAGAAATTCCGAAACTATTTAGTTGGTAGTAAATTTCGAATCGCAACGGATTGTTTGGCATTTCAAAAAACTATGAGTAAAACACATTTGACACTAAAAATTGCTAGATGGGCTTTATTTTTGGAAGACTTTAACTATGAAATTGTACATCGTCCAGGCAAACAAATGAAACATGTGGATTGTTTAAGTCGATACCCGATTATGCTTGTAACACACGATGAAATAACATCCAAAATTGTCAATTGTCAACAAAATGATGAATATATAAGTTCCATAAAACAACTTTTGGAGAATAAGCAAATTAATGACTTTATTCTTAGGAATAATGTGCTTTATAAAATCATAAAAGATTCTGATCTCTTGGTAGTTCCTCAACTAATGCAGACTGAAGTTGTTAAAAATATTCATTCTAAAGGTCATTTCGGTATCAATAAAACTGAAGACGTCGTAAAGCAAAATTTCTATTTTCCCAATATTAGAAAATGTGTAGAAAATGTCATATCAAACTGTATTGAGTGTATTCTTGTAAATAAAAAGCGAGGGAAAGGCGACGGATTTTTACATCCTATCCCAAAGGAAGAAGTCCCCTTCAGCACGTACCATATTGACTTTTTAGGTCCTTTAACATCTACCAATAAAACTTACAACCATATCTTCACTGTAATCGACGCATTTACCAAATTCACATGGATATATCCCGTAAAATCTACATCTGCTCATGATGCCATCGACAAACTTAAACAACAAGAAGTTACATTTGGAAATCCACATCGGATCATAACCGATAAAGGCAGTGCATTTACATCCAAACAATTTCAAGAATATTGTGAGAATGAAAGTATTGAACATCTCAGCATCACAACCGGAATTCCCAGAGGTAATGGGCAAGTCGAAAAAATCAATGGAACCATAATTCCAATTTTAGCAAAACTATCATTGGACGATCCCACCAAATGGTAAAAATTTGTTCCTGCTGTCCAGCGGACGTTGAACTCAACAGTTTCAAGAAGTACCCAACGAACACATTTTGAGCTCCTAATTGGCGTAAAGATGAAAATCAATGCAGACCTACACATCCTTGAATTGCTGAAAAAGGAGAGCATGGAATCTGTTCGTGGATAATCAAATAAAAGGGACCTGATCTGTCTTTTTTCCATTTATTATACGTAAAGCAACTATTGAAGAAGACATCTAAAGCAGGGGTACAACATTAACAGAACATCACAAAAGCACACACGCACACAGCTACAGGAGACACATCTTTTTCGCGCTAAAACAAAAGTGCTCTGGCGGGGAAGCGTTGTTGCCAGATCAAGAGAAAAAGTTGTTGCCAGTTCAAGATTTAAGTTCTTGCGCTGGCTCTGCAACATCCCGTCCCCCGTTGGACATTTGTCCAACATATTGAATTGGAAGGGGAATTATGCTGTTCATGGCTCGCAGGAATACTCCGTTGGAAGTGTGCACCTCAACTACTCGAACAAGTCCATTGGGTCCAGGTATTGTCTTCTTTATTCGCGCCAACTTCCACTCTAATGGCTTGTGGTCGTCCTTCAATATGACTAGTTCACCTTCTTTCAGGTTGGGCTGTGGATTCTTCCATTTCTGCCTCTGCTGTAGTTGTTGCAGATACTCCCGACTCCAGCGGTCCCAAAGCTTGGATTTAGGGTCCTGGACATGACTCCACCTGGAAGATAAACTGACAGCAGTATTTTGTTCAGTTAAAGATAGTAAGGATGATCCAACCATAAAATGTCCCGGTGTTAGAGGTTGTAGATCGGTTGGATTGACGGACAAGGGACTGAGTGGTCTTGAATTCAATATCGCTTCAATTTCGACAATCAATGTGTTAAGTTCCTCAAAGTTCAGAATTTTGGTCTTGGTGACTTTCACTAAGATTTTTTTCATAGATTTTATATTTGCCTCCCAGAGACCACCAACGTTGGGTGCAGCTGGGGGTATGAAATTCCAGTTGATGCCTTCCTTGGCACTGAACCTTTGAATCGAATTGGATTTGCATAATTTAAATAGGGGGTTCAGAAGAGCATATGCCCCTTTAAAATTAGTTGCATTGTCGCTCCAAATTACTGAAGGTCTCGATCGCCTTGCGATGAATCTTTTAAAACATGCCAAGAAGGCTTCAGTAGTTAAATCAGATACTACTTCCAGATGAGTAGCCTTAGTGCTAAAACATATAAATACGGCGATGTAAGATTTGACTTTTACTCTTGTTCTTTTCCAATTAGGTTTCGTTATGATTGGGCCTGCAAAATCAATTCCCACCTTGTCAAAAGGTCTGGATGGAATGACCCGATCTCTTGGTAGATCGCCCATCATCTGTTGAATAGTTTTATTTTTTACTCTAAAGCAGGTTAAGCATCTTTTGATTACACTTTTAACTTTGGCTTGATCAGCTGGTATCCAGTATTGCTGTCTAATTAAATACAGAGTAGTTTGAAAACCGGAGTGGAGTGCTTTTTTATGAAAGTATTCTATAAGTATATCTGTTAAATGGTGTTTTTTAGGTAAGAGTAGAGGAAATTTTTGTGAATCTGGAAGATCAGAAAATTTTAATCTTCCGCCTACTCTTAAAAGCTCATCATTATCTAAGAATACATTTAAATTCAGAAGGGGATTATTCTTAGGAAGAATTTTATTCTTTTTTAGACAATTTATTTCAAACTCTCTCATTTGTATAATTTTTATTAAAGATTTTGTAGCATTCTGTAATTCTGTTACATTTAAATGATCTCTCTTTCTGTTTTGCAGAGCTAATTTACAATTATGTAAGAATCGTAAACACCATGCAGTTACTCTAATTAATTTGCTGAAAGAAGAATATATTTTAATCAAATCATCGTCTAATGGATTTACTTTTACTATTGTTGAACTTATTTGAACGGTCTTTTTCAATTCTAAACTGTCTGCGTCTTCTTTGATATTTGTCTCATTATTTATTTTACCTAATTTAGGCCATTTACATTCATTTTTTAACAACCAATTTGGCCCATGCGACCAGAAGTTAGAGTTTCTCAGTTCATGTACCGTTAACCCTCTTGATATTAGATCGGCCGGATTATCATTTCCAGGAGTGTGATTCCATTCAGTGGGATTGGTTAGATTTTGGATTTCTTTAATTCTATTTTTTACGAACACTTTAAATCTTTCAGGGTCACCCTTCATCCAATAGTAAACAATTGAAGAGTCAGTCCAGAAGAATCGTGTAACAGGAAAGTTAATGCACTTAACTATTTTACAGCATAGCCTTGCTGCTAAAAGAGCACCCATTAGTTCTAATCTTGGGATCGAAAGCGTCTTTAGAGGGGCTACTCTACTTTTCGAAGCGACCAAATTTGATTTGATTTCTCCATTTCTCAATAAGACTCTAATGTACACTACAGTTCCGTATGCCCTCTTTGAGGCGTCGGAAAAACAATGTAGTTGAGCTTCAGCTATTTCATTGGTTTTTGCTTCGGCGAAAAAATATCAAGGTATTTTAATGAGATGCAAATTTTTTATTTCTTCGCACCATTCATTTATTTTAGTGGTCAGTGTTTTCGGGAGAGGGTCATCCCAGTCTAATCCCAAGCACCAAATGTCCTGTATTAGACATTTTATCTTGATGGTAAAAGGTCCTAAAACCCTCACTGGATCAAAAATACGTCCAGCTACTTGAAGAACATATCGTTTGGAATTTATATTTTTAGACAGAAATTTCTATAAGCTTCGAGTGTCAAACTGGAATACATTTAAATCGGAATCCTAGGCTAATCCTAGCACTTTACAAGTACTTAAAGCAGAGTTATCATTAATTGAATGTTTTTCTTCATCTATTTCGAAACCTGCCTCTCTCCATTTATCACGAAGCTCAACTGAGTTAGTTTTCCATTTTCTTAATTCCATGCTCGCTTCTTTAAAGATGTTGAAACATTCTAGGCTTGTTTTAAAACTGAATCAAAGTCTCTTTGGCTACAGATTAAATCGTCGACATACAATGATTTTTCTAGCATTTGACAGGTATTAGAAAATTGTTCTATATACCTCTTTAGATGGTGTTGGATTGTAGCTGCAAGGAGGAAGGGGCTTGATTTGACACCGAAGAGAACTCGAGTCATCTTGAAAATTTCCTCTTCTTCCTTTTCCGGATCTTCCGTCCAGAAGAAGAGAAAAGGTTGTTGCCAGATCAAGATTTAAGTTCTTGCGCTGGCTCTGCAACAGAATCCTTGATTGAAGATCGAGAAAATATTCGCGAGGAAGCTAGAAGAAACATTCTAAAGGTCCAGGAAGAAAATCGTAGAAACTACAATAAAAAGAGAAAGGAAGCTCATCAGTACAAGGTTGGCGACTTTGTTACAATTCAACGAACTCAATTTGGGACTGGTCTCAAGTTGCGACCAAAATTCTTCGGTCCTTACGAAGTGGTGAAAGTCAAGTTGAACGACCGCTATGATGTCAGAAAGGTTGGACAAGACGAAGAATCAAACATCACATCTACTGCAGCAGACCACATGAAAATGTGGGGCAGAATAACTTAAAACGGACTAGAGTCCACTGCATCTAAACAAAGAAATCTGTATTTTTCTAACTTTAATTGTTCATATACTTTTTCTGTCTCGTTTTTTTGTTCGAGTGTTTACTTGGTAATGTTGGAATCCAGTGGATGAAAGGCTCGCTGAGGTCAACTCTTGCAGTCAGAATGGCCGCTGTGGTATCCTTGTTCCGCGGACCACCAGGTGGCACTTCATCTATCTTCTATCCACCAGCTGACGTCACACGGACATGAGCTTGAGCGAGCGAAAGTGAAGCATTGGACTTGGTTTTGGTGTGTGGCGTAACTGGATGTCTGCGATGTTAACCAACTTGATGTAAATGGGCAGCAACCGCCCTTTTAACTTTTTACTTCTTTTCTTTTTAATTTTATGTCGTGCCGTCTTTATGTTTGTTTTGTCTTTTATTAAATTATGAAATGCACAACTTGACTATTTCATTCGCCTTGGAACTCAGATGGTAGCTAGGTTTCCATCCTACATATACATACACACATATATATATATATATATACACATAAAAAATTAAATAGATATCAAAATCATTTGCACGCGGAAAAACACAACAGATTTTTTAAACTTTTTTTTTAACACAAGCAATGCAAGCGGCCGCAGGAATTATATATGTGTGTGTGTGTAATGATATTTTAAACTCTAATTTCAATTTAATTAGTTTCCAAGGTTTTATCTTACTTTAGACCATAGTAACTTCATTCTAAAATATTCTCTTAATTCCTGATCCAATTCCACTTTCACTAATTAATAAATTCAAGAGTATCTTTGTAAAATTGCTGAATCGGGTAAAAGCCTAACTTTCCCATACTCCGAGTGAAAGGACAAAATCCCGCTGACGAGACAAGTTCTTTTTTAAAAGATCCCTGTGTTTCCCTTGCCTCGTCGACGCGTGAAGCAAAAATCCCTATCGAAATCTTAATAATATATTAGCACTCTAAAGAAATATTTTCACTATCATTCTCGGGTTATATAAGACCAGGGATAAAATGTTGAAGAGCTTTCCCTCATTTCTTTCTGTGTTGTGTGTTGCACGTCGCTCCTGCGTGTAAATAATGCGTGCTTATTAAAACGACGGTACAAAATCGAAAGTCTCTTCACTGTCTTCGAAACCGCAGTCTGCTTCACACACACACACACACATATATATGTAGGACTCAGGAATCACTACTATTTAGAATCACGCACATTTAATTACATTTAGGACGAACAATTACATTAACATAAAAGAAATGAACATTAAATGGATTTCGTCGAATACGTCGCAGGATTAATTCACATGTGCCATCTCGTCTTTCGTCCAGAGACCCGTCTCGTCTCACGCGTCTTGACTTTCGTTCAGACTCATCTCGTCTCCTCTGCACTCCGTCTAACAAGCCTCAACGCCTGTTGGCCAGCAGATGGCGCTCGTTATCAGGCGTTCGTCACTACATTCGGCGATCCTGACATCTCTTTCGTCCTCGAAAGTTCAATCAAAGTAGAAAAATCTGAAAGAATAAAAAAAAGAAAACAGTATCTGGATAAACCAATAAACATTTTTTTGTTCTTTTAGTCTGAAGACCATGCTTTCATGAAATCAGCTGCTGTGGAAGTTGTATTTGGTCCGTCATGACATCCAACATTTTCCACGTCATAGCGATCCTTAGGTTTAACCTTAACAATCCGATACGGTCCATGAAACTTTGGTCTTAGTTTGAGTCCAGTTCCAAACTGCGTCCGTTGTATGGCCACTAATTCACCAAGTTTGTAGATGCGCGCCACTTTTCTTCGTTTGTTGAAACTTTTGCGATTTTCTTCTTGAATCTTCAAAATGTTTTCCCTTGCTTCTTCTCTCATATTATTTCGATCTTCCATCATTGCTTTTGTGTATTCTTCTTCCAATATTTCCTTTAAATGTAAATCAGTTGTATCTTTTAATTTTACTCCAGTTAAAAGCTCAAACGGGGTAAACTTTGTACTTCTCGAAACGGTACCATTGATTATTTTCTGCACTGATGCAACATGTTTAAACCATTTGGTAGGGTCTGTTATCGAGAGTTTTGATAGAATGGGTATTAAAATTTTATGTATTATTTCAATTTGTCCATTTCCGCGAGGAATTCCAGTGCTAATTTTGAAATGTTCAATATTTTCAACCTGACAGTACGTTTCAAATTCTTTTGAGGTAAAAGCTGAACCTCTGTCTGTTATTATTCTCGTCGGATTTCCAAAAGTAGATTGTTGAAGCTTAAGTTTAGTTATTGCCTCCTGAGTAGATGTTGATTTAACCGGATACAACCAGACAAATTTTGTAAAAGCGTCGACTATTGAAAAAATATGCTGGTAGTTCTTATTTGTAGAAGGCATAGGGCCAATGAAATCGATGTGATATGTACTTAAAGGCAAATTTTCTTTTGGGATGGGGTTAAGGAAACCTTCACCTTTCCCACGTTTCTTATTACACAGAATACACTCCACGCAATTGGCAACCACACTTTCTATTTTTGACCTCAACTTTGGTATGTAAAATTCTTGCTTTAAAATTTCTTCCGTCTTAGCCACAGCGTAATGTCCTTTATTGTGAATTTCTCGAATAATTTCTCTTTGTAATGCTTCTGGGACTATGAGCAATTCTCTACCATTATCGTATTTGTATAAAACTCCATTTCTCACAATGTGTTCACCGTTTTCTTGCTTATCTATCAAAGCTTTTAATTTCTTAAGGAATTCGTCCTCATTTTGAGCATTGGCTATTTTAGTGGTCACTTCACTGTATGAACGAGTAACAAGTACTGCGTTTAGACTAAGAGAATCTACGTGTGCCATTTGTTTCCCCGATCTGTGAACAATTTGGTAATCAAATTCCTCTAACTGTAAAGCCCATCTTGCAACTTTTGGAGTAAGATCTCTTTTACTCATAGTTTGTTTAAAAGCGGAACAATCAGTCACAATTTTAAACTTAGAACCCAGTAAGTAATGTCTAAATTTTTTCAACGCTTCGATTACAGCCAAAACTTCTAATTCATAGCTGCTATATTTTTCTTGTTGTGGAGATGTTTTTCGACTAAAATAATGAATAGGATAAAACTTATTGTCGGTTCCCTGTTGCAGCAGCACTGCTCCGAATCCCTGACTGCTAGCATCTGTATGGAGTTCTAGAACTGATCCCTGTTGATAGAGATGCAAAATTGGCTCCTGAGTTAAAATATCTTTAAGTTTTTGAAAAGCTTCCTTTTGTTCAGATTCAAACTTAAATGCAATGTCTTTTCTTAGTAGATCACTAAGCGGTTTTGTGATTTTTGAATAGTGGGGTATAAATTTCCGGAAATAGCTAGTAAGGCCTAAAAAGCTTTGTACTTGTTTAACAGTTTGTGGTTGTGGAAATTTTTGTACAGCTACCGTTTTAGATACAGAGGGCTGTATAGTTCCGTTTTGGATTCTATAGCCTAAAAATTCTATTTGTGGTTTTAAAAACTGACACTTCTTAAAATTAAACTCCAAACCGTACTCTGATGCAACCTGTAGAACACGTTGTAATTTTTCTAGCCCTTCTTCCTCGGTTTTGGATGGTATAATAATGTCGTCCATATAAATCAGTACAGTTCCGTCTAGCATCAAATTCCTGAATATCAAATTAATGTAACGCTGAAATACACTCGGACTATTGGAAAGTCCAAATGGTACTTTAAGAAATTCCCACTGGCCATGATGTGTTACAAAAGACGTAAATTTTGTGCTATCTTTCTCTACGTCTACATGAAAAAATCCGTTTTTCAAGTCCAAAGTAGTAAATATTTTTGATTGCTCAAGTTTGTCAAGCAAATCTTCTATGAGGGGTAAAGGGTACCGATCTTTAATCATCTTTTTATTTAGCTTACGAAAATCAATGCATAACCTATAACTGTCATCCTTTTTCTTGCATAAAACCACGGGGGAACAGAAATTTGAAGTACTGGGTTTAATTATCCCTTCCTGTATCCATTTATCAATCTGAGTTTCAACGAATTTTTGTTCTTTTAAAGGCAGCCTTCGAGGGTTCTGAGTAATCGGAATATCATCGCTCAGTATTATTTTCATTTGTAACTCCGTACTTTTTGTTTTGTTTGGCGAATACTTATTTAAAAGACGATTTATTTCCTGTCTCAAGGGTTTTTTTACATGACTCATGTCGATTTCATCATAGTTTATCGAATCCGCTAAATGAATGAAGTATGGGAGAGGATGTGTATTTATTTTATTGCAAGCCTCAGCAAAAATAGGTGCCTGTCTGTCTCTATTCAACTCCGAAGAACGTAATGATACTACCTTGACCTCGCTTCTCACCAGCCGGGTGTAATTTATTTCAGCTTTTTTCCCATGAATGGTAATTTGTTTTTCTTGGAATGAAAAGCTTAGATTATTTAATACGTCCATGCCGATGATTATTTCGTTCGGCATTATTTCTAACACATACACATTAGTTGATATTACATATTCATCAATTAATATATCACAATCAAAAAAACCTAGAGGAGTAATGCTATCTCCACTTATACCAGCTAATTTCACATTATCAGTCGTTAAATTAGGTTTACCAATTTTCAAATAAAAATCATAATTAATCATAGTAATGTCACTTCCAGTATCAATTAATGCATCACAATTTATACCATTTATTTCAAAATTTTTACTAAGCTTATTTACAGTTTTTGGAGAGTTACGAATATACACTTTATTTGAGAGAGACACTTTAAAATCTCTTTGCGGGCAGATACTGGCTTTGTGGCCAAAGCTACCACATTGGAAACATTTCAATCCTTTGTTTTTAAACTTGCAATTAATTGATTTATGGCCAGCCTCATTGCAATTAAAACATTTATTATTACTCTTGTTATAGTAATTATCATCAGCATAATTCTTTTGAGCACGGACGAACGGCAATGGTGAATTTTTAGCTTCTTTCGCGATATCAAATTTACTTCTGTTTTCGGAAACACGCCAATTTCTGTTTGTTTCCTTTTTAAGGTGACTTCGTGCAGCTTCATATTCGTCCAGTTTATTAACCAAATCTTCTACTTTCTTTATTTTGGGCAAATCGTCGAGAAAATGATCGCGTACGTCATTTGGTATTTTACTCTTTAACTGGTCAACGACCATTAGCTGCTTTAAATCTTCAAAATCGGTTATTTCTAAACAATTTATCCATTCCTCAAAAAAGTTATTCAGTTCAAAACCGAAATCCCGCCATGAAGAAGAAGAATCTCGTTTGTGAGTAAAGAACTTCTGCCTGAGTTGTTCGGAAGTTAATTTAAATCTTTTAAGCAACAGTTTTTTTATGTAATCATAGTCATTAGCTGATGGATCAGGTTCACGAGCAATTAAATTGACTATATCTAATGGTAATAACCCGAGTAAATAAGAAATCCAGTTTTCTTTTGCAATATTAGCCCTACTTATTTGTTTCTCAAATAACGAAAGGTAAACACTTATGTCTCCGCTATTATCATAATTCTTCAGCAATTTTAATATATCAGTCTTAGGCATATCTGATACAGTTAAAGTATTTTCTCTACTTTTTAACTCAAGTTCTAACTTTTTCAAAGTATATTCGCGCTCATTTTTTTCGGCTTCGGCCTTTTCAGCATCTAACCTTTCGCGCTCCTGAGTGATAGTTAAAAGTAAGTTTTTTACGAACTCTTCGTCATAGTCTTTCGACTCTGTTATCATTGTAACTAACTGTCGCACTTTGGCATCCTGTGGTGCCGTTAGTTCTAATTCGTCTACTAAAGTTAGTAAGTCGCTCTTTCGTGCTCGTGCAAGAAATGCCATACTTGAGAATAAATCAAAATTGTACTCACAATTTCTTCAACGTCGATCCACACTACGTCAGTCCACAAGGAGTTGGTATCCAAGAGGTTTATTGTAGAACGTCAAATTTCACTCCTGTTTAGTTCTTCTTTCGTCTATGTACCGGTCTTTGTTAAAATCCGGGTCGAACCCCCATATTTGTAGGACTCAGGAATCACTACTATTTAGAATCACGCACATTTAATTACATTTAGGACGAACAATTACATTAACATAAAAGAAATGAACATTAAATGGATTTCGTCGAATACGTCGCAGGATTAATTCACATGTGCCATCTCGTCTTTCGTCCAGAGACCCGTCTCGTCTCACGCGTCTTGACTTTCGTTCAGACTCATCTCGTCTCCTCTGCACTCCGTCTAACAAGCCTCAACGCCTGTTGGCCAGCAGATGGCGCTCGTTATCAGGCGTTCGTCACTACATATATATATATACAGGGTGTCTTAAAAATCTTGACCGGGATTAAACTTTAAAGAATACAAAATTTAAATTTTTATACGGACCCCGCACAAAAAAATTCTTACTGAGTAAAATGTGCTCCATCCTCTAATAATTTCATGCACGAAATTTCAGAATTTTATCATGAAAAGTCTCAAAGATATTTTAAAACAAAGTTGGTGAAAGATCAATCAAAATGCAAATGTTTACACATTCAGTGCAGATGACGCGACGCAGGAATGCAGCATAAGAAAATTAAACAGGCTTCATATCTTTAGTTTTAAATACAAATTTTAAAATCTATGTTTCCTGAAAAATACTTTAAAATTTTATATCATGAGTTACAGACTATAACTTAAAAATAGCACAGTCAGTGAACTTGTAAAAAATCTTATGTAATTTTCCATTAAAGCAATCTTTCCTTTAAGTTATTATTTCTACACATTTTTAATACTTTTGAACCAATAAATAGTAATTATTTATTTATTCAAGCATTACTTTCTTTGTTAATATGTGTACGACCCCTAAAACACGAATATCCGACAGGATTTTTTTTCTCTTTGCAAACTCATATCCAGGCATCGAAAAGTGGTTTAAATTAGCATTTATGTAGTTTCATATCTTTCAGACTTTTTGTGATAAAATACTGAAATTTCGTAAATGACCTTATTAGAGGATGTCGCACATTTTACTCATCGGGTATTTTTTTGTACGGGATCCGTATAAAAATCTAAATTTTGTATTTTTTAAAGTTTAATTCCCTGAAAACTTGATTGATTTCATAACAATTTGTACCTTTTTTAACGCAATTTTGTAATTTACAGTATATGTCTACGATCAATATTTCAGGAATAAAAGCCGCGATCAAAGTTTTTTTGTGACACCCTGTATATATATACACACACAGTTAAGAGAAAAAGCCGAAGATATTCTTGAAATAGATTAATTAATAGTAGCAGATTATTTTGGTGCATTATTAACTGGATTAATTGAACGTATTGATAAAAATGTAGCGGCCATCATGAAAGCAAAGCTTGAATGAACACTTCAAAAAAAGGTAAAAAAAAAACAAAGGATTCAAAACACCTTGGAGAATATTATTTATGCTGTCAATCTAGACTTGATGGAATTATGGAGCCTGGATGTCATCGGTATGCGTGATCCTGTAGGAGTTATGTAAGGCATTAAAAAACAAGCGATATGAAGTATGTTTTCACAAGAAAACAGGATATACAGAATTAGAAATCAATAAAGAATTAGCCACGAAACGTCTAATGTCAATTACAAGAAATCTTATTATATATCTTGAAGATAAGAATAAAGGGTACTATTTACCAACATCAACCTGTAATAAAAACTGGAGATACAAAAATTCCCCAGTTTTGGATGCTTCAGCAAAAGACTAAATTAAATAGCTTGAATAATTATTTGTGAAAAGTTCCAATTCATGAGAATTAGTGCTAAAATTGATAATACAACTCCACAAAAATGCAATTGGCATAACATCAAATATTTAAAAGGCCTTTTTACAAATCAATCTTAACCCGAATCAGAGAGACAGTTTTTAGTTTTCAAGACGAAGGAAATTGATCACCCTGAGACATTGTCGAGGGAATCCCTCTCCTAGCCCATTTTTCCTCGAGGCAACTCTAGCTCATCATCTAGAGACTGTTCCAGGTAGAACTCTTCAACTATAAAAGCTCTATTATGTGGATGACTACATTATTAATTTAGAAACTAAAGAAGAGGCAGCCAAATGTATTTCTGAAATTAAGGAGCTGATATCTTGAGTCGAATTTCAATTACGAAGCTTGGTTACTTCTACAAAAATTATAGAAAAAACATACAAGAGATTTATTCTAATAACTAGTGATATATATATAGAACTTCCCCGGAATACTAAACATTTTGAACTTTTTTGTAACTTCGTAGTTAAATTTTAAATGAAAATATCATTAAATGAACATTATTATCTGTTGCTCAACAAATATACGACCCAATATGAATGAAGAATCAAATTACTCAGATTTCAAAGTTCATTCTTCAAAAAACTTGGAAAAGAAAAATTCACTAAGGGATGGTGCACTTCAACCAGATGTATGTAATGAATTTTTAGCCAGGTACAAGCATGAAAATTTGCCGAAAAATGACGACTTAACGAACATTATTACCTGTTGCTCAACGAATGTACGACCCAATAGAATTTACGAGTCCAACTATTCTGATTTCAAAATTCATTCTTCAAAAAACTTGGAAAAGAAAAATTCACTGGAATGGTGCGCTTCAACCAGATGTATGTAATGAATTTTTAGCCTGGTACAAACATGAAAATTTGCTGAAAAATTGTAAAATTCCATGAAGACTCATGTTAAGTCCCTTAAAAAATTAACAGACAAGTCTTCACTTTTTTAACCCCTTCCGGTAAGATTTAATAATGAAAATGTGTGCATGAAATAACCATTTAATTTTTATTTTAAAAACTTGTTTCGTTTTATAATTCTTACATATTGTTAATTAAAATTACATTATTGATATGGATATTATTATAATTCGTAAGTTCATATTCAATATTTCTTCAAAAACCTTTAATGACTCCGATTACTACTTAGTTTTCCCAAAATCAGAGCTCCCGTAAATTTCTTTTATATCAGGCACATTATTTATTTCCTTTTATATTTCTGATGGTGATTCTAGAACATTCACTAGAATCACTTTTTAGTCTCCTAGTGTATCTCCGTTTTCTTGATAATATTTCAGTATCATGAATTTCAATATCAATTTTCAAGGGAAACGTATGCTTATTTCTTCTGATTCGATGTTCACTCTGAATGTTTATACGAATGAAATCCCACTGACTAACAACGTGCTTTATATCAAGAAAATCTAAGGGTTATACAATGTGTAATAATCATCTATTATATCAACATAAGTGACAAAGAAGTGCTGTCGGATTCAAAACACCAGAAATTTTAAACCAAATTTATTATCATATTCAACAGTGAGTTGAGTCACGTGACGAGTGCAGCTCGTCATCTTGCTGCATGGCGTGCCGAGCTGTACTCGTCATTTCACCGGAAGGGATTCATGACGCCAGTGAAGTCTCTTATGCCGCGTGTATTTTCACACGTGCTACATAAAATGGGAAAATTTCAGTTCAGTTGGCAGAAAAATCAAGAGTGTCACCAACAAGGAAAATAACAATTTCTCGATTAGAACCATTAGGAGTTCTCATATTATCTAGATAGTCAGGTGACAGATGAAGTTGAGATAAAATTTATTGAACTATACTTTGGATTGACTCGATCATTGTTTTAACTTGGATCAAACGGAATAGTTCTTGGAATATATTTCTTAAAAAAAGATCACAGAAATAAGAAAACATATCAATTCTAATGACTGGCATTTGA
>JAPMOR010007475.1:177042-213310 GCA_026543865.1 Argiope aurantia
CAGAAATAAGAAAACATATCAATTCTAATGACTGGCATTTGATGTCAAGTCATACGAATCTAACTGACCTCCCTCCATTCAGAATTTTGATGCAGATTTTATTTAATTACTTTACAAAATTACTTCCCATTCATTTTGAGAAATAACTGGAAAATCCGGAATGGTTATGGAAGTCCCAAGAATTTTGGCCTTTGATTGAGAAACAAATTATTGATTAAAATTTAGTTGAATCGGAGAAGAGGAAATCAATAGTCAGTAATGTGGAGCAAAATTTTAAAGGGAAAAAAACTTTGAAATAATGTATAAATTATATAGAAATAAAATCTATCTACTCATAAGGATTCAATGATATACAATTCCCCTTTTCTACACTCATATGTTTGAAAAGCAAAGTTGGTTCAGCAAAAACATTTTCTTATTAATTAAAGTTTAATCGCCTCCTTTCAAATTAAAGTTCAACTAAACCGTCTCTTGTCGTTGCTTGCACTCTTCGCTTTTTCACTTGGTATCATTTATAAAAAGGAAGTGAGAGTTTTACACCAAAGCAATAATTAAAAAATATATAGAGTTACACTAGAACTGCACTTGTTTCGAAAATCAGATGAAATTGCAGTGCTATCACCTGATGCAGAGAGAACGCGATGCTTGTAAATAAAAGAGCAATTACAATCACATTAAAATTGGCATCTATAACTTTTTAAATTTTCCAAAGCTTTTAAAAATATTAGCCATCTTTGGAGATCAATTAATTTGCAAGTTTTAATGGTTCTACGAATTTCAAATGTTTCGCGCAAATGTGTTTTGATGGTTTCTTCAAAAAAAATATTTCTTAACTTCAAATTTCTATAAACATGTAATTCGTACTATATATTAGAAGCCTTATACCATTTTGCCCTTTGTGTTATGCATTTCTCTGATTTTCTGTCTATACCTTTAAGCATTCATTAATATCAAAGGAAAGTGCAGCAGTATTTAAAAATGGGCGCATGAAAAAAAATTACTATTGCTCCATTCTGAAATTAAACTTTGATTATAAGTAAAAACGAAGGAATTAGAAATAAATTATGCAGTTTTTGTAATTTTCTTTGATTTAGAGATATTATGCAATGGAGAATAGGCCTATAATTTATGCCAGTTTATAAAGATGTTCTAGAGATTTCTAATAATAATTTTTTCTAATTAATCTATAAATTAACTAGTCTTAATAACAGTAATCCTCATAATCACTCAATGTTGCCAATTGCCCCCAAAGATTATGAAGTACCTGGGATGCGTCTCTCGATTGCAGTAGCAGTCTGTTATGGAGGGAGATGCTCAATGCCTCAGAATTTCGTTTATTATCCATCACGTTATCCTAAAGTACAACTTTTTGACATTTTTTCAAAACATATTTCATGGAATATTACATATAATCATAACTATTAAATAGTTATTCTCCATCTCATAATATCTCTTATAATCATCTTATCACCCATTTTGTAGAGAAAAATTGGAAATGAACTTTTATAAAAGAAGAATATTATAAAACATGAGAAGGAAATATCCAAGAATTAGGAATGCACTTAAAAATGAGTAATAAATTTAGAAGTAGAAAGTTTAGCTCTTATTTCTAGTAGAATTTTCCATCCCTAAAGCATAAAATAGCAAGCATAATTTTTGAACATATTAGAAACAATGACAAAAAAAAATGACAAACATTTTTAAGCTTTCAATAATGGATGAAATATGTGATTAAATATTTGAAGAAATAATAAAAATTGATTGAATTTAAAAACATTGGAAAGTATTTTTTTAAAAATTGTCAAACACCAAGAAAATGTTTTATGATGGCTAAATTGGTAACACTGAAAATATTTTTTTTTAAATTTTACTTATTGTAAACATGATTTTTATGTAATATTTCCAAATGTCAAAATTTTATTTAATTTTTGATGAAAAAATTACTTTAAAATGCACATTTTCTCCTCTAATTTACAACTGTTCCAAATTTGCTAGTGCTAGATTTAATGGTATGTCCTGTATAGTGCCTAAAGATACACACATATTCTCATACATCATTATTATAGATACTTCATTTTATATGGTTTATTTAATACCTATAACTTTCTTATTTAAAATTTTTCCTTTAGATAAATTTTCCTTTATTTAAATGCAAAAAAAAAAAAAAAAAAAATGACATTTCAAGTATATTATTTTATTTTTATTCTGACATTTGAGAGCAAATAAAGTGATCTTTTTGGATGGCCATAATTCAATGTTAATATAATAACTATATTAACCTTAAAGCAGTGAAACTGTTGATACATATTTTTTTCAATATTTTACTATTTTTCATCATAATTTGATAATAAAAATCAATGCCATCACTAATGGAATAGTATAATTCCTAAATTCAAGGTTGGCAATGACTGAATTCTATTAAGAGAATAATGAATTTCTTTTCATATTAGTAAAAAAGGTTGTTACCAAGTCTTTAAAACAAATTTTTTAAAAATTATCTTGCAATTGTTTAACGTTTTACCCCAGGAAATTAGAAACTCATAACTGCACATAACAAAGCCAGATAAAGAAGAAAATAAAGATTAAGTAGCTATGAAAAAAAGCCTAAATCCCCAAAAAATTAACCAAAATCTTTTGCTTTAAGATCTATAACAAAACCATTTTAAATTTTACTACTAACTAAAAGTTGAATTTAGTAAATATCACATACCGTAAATATCACATTCATTTTGAGATTGTTGATACCAGTTTACTTATAACATGTATAAAGGTAAACATATATTTTCTTTAATTATTCACACAATAGATGCTATAGTTAATTGAAGCTATGAAATTAAGTCTTGTATTAAAAAGCTAAAATGAATTGTAACTTAAAAGATCTAACTAGCAAATAGCATTTTATAAATCAAAGATAAAATCATTACATAATTTTTATATTATAGGAAAAAAAAAACAGACTTGAATATGAAGAAAACTGGTTATTCTTTGTCACTTTTGTAATGAAATTACATTACAGCTTCATGCGAAATTGAATGAGAACTCAAATTAAGAAATAATAAATTTCAATACCTATTTTATAAATTTTGATTTTCTTGAAGAAAAAAGAAAATTTATATATATATGCAAAATTGCTTATTTTATTATCTAACATAACTATAATCAATAATTTGAAGATGAATATTTTTTATAATGAACTTTATTTATATGGAGAAAAAGATATAGTAATGAAAAATTAATACTATATTTAGTATTTTTAAAAAATTAGAAGTAAACAATCTTGTTTTAAAATAATGAAAAGAAAAATAATTGATGACTAAAAGTAGTAATAAATCAGGAAAAGTAACTGTGAATAAATAAAACCCTGTGCATTATTTAAAACAATATATTATGTAAAAATAAAAATTTTACAATTTTATGCCTGATTAGTTACCAACTATTTACTATTTCTATTATCCAACTGCTTACTATAGCAAATTAGAGTATTAGACAAAAGCAAATTGGAATTACATATTTTATGATAATTTCTTTACATAAAAAGATTCAATACATAATTCTACACGAATACGATAGAAATAATTAAGCATTAATATATATTTTTAATGTGCATCCCAGAAGAATTTTTAAGAACATAGATTTCCAACTTTGAATTAGCTTCTTTAAACATAAGTATTTTTAATGAATTGCATTTGTTTGAGTAAAATGACATGTTTATTAACTGCTTAGTAACTTAATGGAACATTTATTTTTCAAATGATTTAATTTTATCTTGAAACTCCTTATAAAAGGTTTCACTAAAGACTAACAAATTTTTTCCTATATTAATTCTATCTTTCATGATTTTTTCCAGTTTTAAATTTAGCTTAACATCATGTTTTGAAGCAACACAATTGGTATTTTGTGACAGACCTCACAGTTCTGAGAAACAGAGGCTACCTTAGTCAATGCCCACCTTCTAAATCAAGATGAGCTGTTTGATCCATGAAAGCAAATTTAACATGTGGCTAGTTTCCATAAATGATAACTCTTTTGTCTAAGGTTTCAGATCTTTTCTTCCTCAATCCTATTGCACTTCACCATTTTCTGAAAATTTGTTTTCATACCTTATTTTCTTAAGCAAATCTTTAAGTAATCACATGTAAAAAAAATAATATGCATAAACTAATTTTAATGAAATATTTATTGCTATACGTTTAGTATGTTATTTATTGTAATCTATAATTCCTTAGACCTTATTTAAATAAAATGAGAAAATGTTTACATAAATTATTAAAATAATCAAGCATGTTTATATAGTGGAGAAGCATCTTTTGTATGAAGGGAACCTAAAGGTGCCATTAAAAATATAAGTAAAAAGAATATAAAATTTATTAAATCTCTCCTTGCCAATTGAACTGACAAAAGAATTATTTCATAATAATTTTTTACCACCTGTGTTTATGGTTCTTATTAAAGTTCCTTTCTATTCATACGTTTAAATATATTATATAAAAACAATTTTTCCTCCTAAATACAAATAAGTAAAACACATTCGTACATTCGAGTTGTTATTATCATGAGTTCTCTCTCAATAACCCTCTTTTTAATTACAGACATTTGTCAGAGACCTTCAATCAAATAAATGGGTAGCATCTTAAATTTGAAAAAAAAAAAAAATTCTTTTCTGTGTCAAATATTCGCAAGGATGTTTCTACAATGACTAAATAATTTATAAAAATTATTCAAAAATCACAATGACATTCGCCACTACTTTGGGAAAATTTAAATCTATGGTGTCGGTAAAACAGATGCTAATGAAAAAATTTTGCAGCCTCACGCAATCGAAATGAATTTATTCTACGATCAGCATTCCACTGACAGTTTCTATTTATTGACTACTTTACTTTCATCAATTGATGTTGCCAGTTTGAAGTATCATTTCTCTGCTCGGCATTGTTAAGCAGTTTTTAAACCGAAAACAATAGTTTTATAATTTATTTATGAGAATTGGAAACACCTGTAATATTAGTTTTATTTATGTAATTGGTATAATTACTTTACACATAATGACTTGTAACTTCATCTTTTAATTATTGTTTTTAAAATCAGATGAAAAAATTCTGCATTACTTCAGTTGAGTTGGTGCTTGCAATTAAAGAATTTCATATAAAATATATCATCTTTTAATATAGTTTACTCCTATTTCCGTGCGTGTTTCCAATCCTTTTAAGGTGATAGATATATATTTTTTAAATTTATGAGTGAAGAATCTGGCATCCATGTTAACTCTCCATAAATTCATCGGCCTCATCATTTCATCTCTAGTTTTAAAATTATGAGTACTATTTAGATTATTTAGCTTAAAATTTCTAGGTGATTATACAAAATTATTTATTGCATTGCATTTACTTATTTAAAGTGTTATTTTTCCAAATTCAATTTCTAAATGGCTCTTAAAAGAATCAAAAAGGAGTTAGAAGATTTGAAACGTGACCCGCCTGCTCAGTGCTCTGCCGGGCCTGTAGGAGATGATTTATTTCATTGGCAAGCAACTATCATGGGCCCTCCTGACAGTCCTTATCAAGGTGGAGTATTCTTCTTGACCATACATTTTCCCACGGACTATCCTTTCAAGCCTCCAAAAGTAGCTTTCACAACACGCATCTACCACCCAAACATCAATAGCAATGGGAGTATTTGTTTGGACATTCTTCGTTCTCAATGGTCACCTGCCTTAACTATATCTAAAGTCCTGTTGTCCATCTGTTCCTTATTGTGCGATCCAAACCCAGATGATCCTCTAGTGCCAGAAATCGCTAGAATCTACAAGACTGATCGTGAAAAATACAATGAACTCGCTCGAGAATGGAGCCGAAAATATGCCATGTGAAGACACATGAAGCAATTGCAGTTTTCTACGTTGGATGTATTTTAGACACATTATCTTTTTAGCAAAATATATCACGTTTCATCTTTGTTTATCAATTGCGTTTTTTATAGGTCTTCTAAACGTCCTTTTTATTATATAAACTGTGCATATAAGGTGCTCAGGCTTGTTTGTATTACGCATAAAGGGTTCAACTATCGATACGGAGTATGTAATTAAAGCATGGTTTTCGTGTGGGAGAATTGATGATTCTTAAATAGCTTCACTCAATTGCCCACATTCAAAGTTTTAGGCTCTATTTTTTGAATTCTAAACAGTTATAAGTCAATGATTAAAATGCTTCACATTGCTAAAATATATACCTCCTCTTTGTGCCAAGAAATGTTTCTTTGTTAAAATTTTAATTTTTTTTTTTTAACCTGATTTTAGAGTTGGATAGGATATTTAGGTAAATTTGGCTATTTGCCAAATTATTATCTGAGCCTTGATTTTTAAGATTTAATGCTTAAGTATTTTATTTATTTTGTTCAAAATCTGTTCTAGCATTGTCTTCTATCAATGTTTTTACTTTCTGACTAATGATCATACATTTTTACAGATTTGATTTTATGTACCGGTGCCATAACAAAATGAAATTTTTTTGGGAAGAAGCAAAGTTGTGATTTAGACCATTTGTGTTTTTCTGATTGTTTTTTATGGTTTTAGGTTTGATTAATTTTATTTGTCCAAATATTTTGTGAAATTTCTTGTGTTTTGATCAGTTTCTGTAATCTTAAAATATTTTTCTTTCTATTACATTGAACTTTTTGCTTTTATTTCATTTTAATATTTTGTTTTCCAACTAAACATTTCTTTAAAGACATTTAGAAAATATTGATTACATAAAAAAAATATTTTTTTGCATCAAGGACCTATTGTTGAAAAAAATGTTTCTATATTAATTTTTTCTTTTCCTTTGCGTTAAAATTATATTAGATAATTGTTTATTTTTATGGCCTTTGGGTTTATTTAATGATTTTCAGATCATGCCAAGCTCTTTTATACATAATGTAACTAACTATCTTGGCAATATGTCTTGATTGCTTGGCTGTAAAAATAAACAAATACCTTAAATTGTCAATTTATTAAAGAGTCATTTAAAACTTCATAATTTTTAATAATTAAATCTGTCTTTTGAAAAATATTTATATAATCTTTGCATATGAATTATCTTTAAAGTATTTACATTAAATTGTCAATCAAAAAATGAGAGATTTAAAAAAAGGTCATTTAATTTTAAATCAAAAACATTTCTTTGAATCGCATATTATTTTTATCAAAAAAAGAAGAAAATTTACTAATCTAATTACGAATAGGTGTTGTTTTTATATTATTTCAAGGAAAAATTTATCACTTCGATATTTGCGCAGTATTATATAAGTGTTTTTTAATCTAAATTTATTTATATATTTACTATTAACTTGAATGAATAAATTCCTTTTCCAATTCTATACAATACTGTTATTATACAAATATATGATATGATTTATACAATTAATTTTATTTATACACTATTGTTGGGTAATTATAAATCTACTAAGCCAAGTTTCATTAAAAAATGTTGAGAAAATATTTTTATTTTGAATTCTTTAACTAATAACAATTCACAATTAAGCTACATTTTTTATCATATTTTAAGGAATATAGCTTGTCCTTAAAAAATAAATTTAATTTCCAATAAAGAACACATGTATTCTTATTCAATTTTCTTATCAAGTAATACCTGGTTAATTAACTGTTTTAAATATGTTAAGCAAGACTGTAGTTGGATTTGCACTCACTGTTAAAAATAGTTGTGTGATCTGTGAATGTTATGAATTTGGTAGGCTGAAGAATAAATGTTTAATCTAATTGCTTTTGGAATATATTTTTGTCTGTATCTCAATTGTTGTTTTTCTGTTTTTATATTCACAAACAAAATAACCATATAATTTCTCCTTTAGAAATTTTTCTGGGAAATCTTGATTTATTAAGAGTTTTAAAAATACATTGGAATTTATTTTGTTTTATATTTTTTTTAAAATTCCTATAATTTTTAGATTTTTTTATTAGGTTGACTAATTTGCTTTATAAATTTTTCTTATTTTGATTGTTAATTAATTTTAAAGAAATTATTCTAATTTCTCAATATCCGATGCATTATAAAGGTATGCCTTTAAATGTATGTCAAACCAAACTTTTTTCCTGATAATTATAATTGAAGAAATTTTCCAAAAATGAAAAATTTATCCTGTAAGATTATGCAATTTTTGAAACTTTTTAAGATTCACTCTAGATTATGTCAAGCTTAGGAAAGTTCAAGAATTATTGAATTATGAAAAAACTAATGCTCATATTTAAATAGCTACAAACTGCAACATTATTTGCTATTAGGATTTAAATTTTAACTTCTTGACACATTGCATATGGATGTGTTTTGGCTCAGGCTTATGTGCACAGAAAGATTAAATTTAGTCTATATGTACTTTTACACGACCTGCACTCCAATGACAGATTGAAAAGCATAAAAATGTTAACACACCAAATGCAGAAAACAACATAAGTTTGTAAAAAAATTTTTAAAGGATTGTGACATCTTTTTTTCTTCCATAGCTGGAGCATCAATATATGTTTAATTTTGAAATGAAATAAGATGTTTAACTTTGCTTCTGTCATAGATATTGAATTGAACTTAGAAACATTGAAAAGAAAGTTATATATTAATTTTTATTTGTTAAACCTAAATTTTAATATCATAGTAATTGAATTAATTTTTTTTCTTTACTTTTATATCTTTAACTTACATCCTTTCTGATATCGAATTGGAACCAGCGGTAAAGAGGAATTAAGTATACATCATCAAAGGCCATATTTACATTTTTTGAATCAAGTAACAATTATTTTCTCATCCATTCTTTTCTTTTATTTCTGCAAGAATTTTTTTTCTTTTTCTTTCTTACAATTGTTTCATTTAAATTTTGCATTGAGAGAGAAAAATCTTCATAATTTATGTAAATCTTTTGTATCAAAAATAACTATGTGCATAAAAATTATCGAATTTATTCAGAATTGATGAAATCATATATTAAAATATACAATTTGTTCTTTTAGGAATAAAAATTTACTATTTTTTGCTTTTTTTATATCTTTATAATTGTGAAAAAAATTAAATTATTCTACTTGCGTTTTTTTTTAATAAAAGATTTCTAGCATAATATTTTTTCAGAGTTGCTTGGTAATAAATTGATTTGACTGTTTTTAATGTCTTTTGAAGTTCTCACAGTTCTTTTTTTTTTAAATGTTTGTGATATACTTTTTTTATGTTCTTATAAAACAATCACTTGAATTGAAAATTGTTTTATTTTTAATAAATAATACTATTTTTAATATCAACATGTAAGCTATTTTTTTTTAACTAAAGTATATGAATTATATACCAAACAACTGGAAAGAAACATATTGATCTTCTTACTGTAAATTAAGAAAAAATTCTAAAATAAAGGAAATTTGAGGTATTTTTAATTTTTAAGAAACTTAAAAAAAAAATCTGTTATGGGGGGGGAACCTTAGTACATAATAAACATATCAAGAAAAATTAAAAAAAATATGCAGTATTTTTTTATTGGATTTGATAGTAATTTTTTACTTTTTAAATGTTATTTATTAGTATTTTATAAATTAAATATAAAGAAAGAGTAAATGACTAATCTAAATAACAATTTTCAAAATGAATTTAAAATTCAAAAAATTGAGATACTATATTTTTTTATCAGTGATTTTTATTGCCAGATTTAAAAGTAAGCTTCAGCTGTTGTTTCAAATTGATTTTATCCCTCTTCAATTTGTTTAAATGTTTCATCTGGAATGATAAAATGCACTTGATACCAAAAGCAATCTTCCTCCTCCCTGTCTTCAATGTTTAATTGTACTGAATATGAATACTGCTCCTAGAAAAATTAAAAATATTCAAAATAGAAATACAAATTCTGCTGGTGGTGTTGGAAAAGGTGCTACAAGTGGCCTTTTTAGACATAAAGAAACCTAAGGCAAAAAGATAGTTGAAGTCTTAATGCGAATCAATATTGATGCTTTAGCAAGTGACTTAAACTCTAAAAATGTTTGAAGCATAAAATGGATAGAATGTGATTAAAAATATGCTTTCAAGATCATGAATATTTGAAAAAAGTGGTTTCTTGGGGTGAGATTTATTTTGGATTCAGGATTAGCTCAGTCATTGGCAGTTTTACAGTTCAGAAACAAGCAGTGCTGCAAAAATATTTTATATAAGAGTATACTTAAAAATAAAAATGGGAAAAAACCCCTTTATTTTTAAATAATTTAAAAAATGTTTTAAATTGTATTTTATAAAATTATTGCTGTTTTTCAATGAGTGACTTAAATAAAAGAAATATGTATATATTAAAACATGACTTTCTACTGGAGCAACTTGGAAAGTGAATCTTAGAAATAAGTAATATTTTATGAAGAAAAGCAAATCAAGGCAGCAAAGGTGAATTTTGCATGGACTACACACGGAAAAGCAGACAGAGTTATCTGTGCTCCAAGTTTGATCTCTCAGAGCAATACAACTATTACCATACCCAGAGTAATTTAGTTTCTGGGTAGCCCCAGCTTAGATCATCTCTTACTTATTGATCTATTTTCTGTCCTCTTTATTTTTTATTTCTTTATCTTTCATTTTTTAGTGTTCATCAAATTCTTGAAAGTAGTGTAAAAGTAAAATACAGGTTTTACTTTTACACTACTGTAGTTGTAGCAAGTTTTGAAAATAATATCAAGAATTCAGCAATTCTGTTCAAATTCTTTCTGTAATATATATGTGAACTATAGCATTTAAATATTTTTATCAACTCGGTTCAAAAGCAATCCAAAGCATATTTTTGAATTAGGATTGTGAATGTGATAGTAACTTGCTTTTTAATACAAGGGATCATATGATTTTTTTAAAATCTGAAGACAAAGAGTAATGTCATTATGTTGGACTTTTTCAGGCAAAATGAATGGCTGTTATCACTCTGTTAATACATTTGTACTATAAAATGAAAAAACCTTTTTAACAATTGACTTGGTAATTCTTTTTCATAAAGGAATGCTTTTGCTTAATTGGTTTCACTGAAAGAAGTTTTATGTGCAATTTTATGAAAAAGAAAAAAAATATATACAGTACCTGATTCCAGTAAATGCTAAAATATTTTTTTAATTTAATTTTTGCAATCTGAAGACACATTTTTTATTACATATATTTATAAAATTATGAACATTAAACTGTCACTTAATTAATTCCATATAAAATGTTCCAATTAATTTTCACACGATAGCAAATGTGTTAGGAAATTTTTAAATGTTGGAAAGTAAATAATAAAGTAAAACTTTTCTTAGTTATCAAGATTCTTTTCAAAATTAAAGGAATGAAATGAGACAAACATTGATTTTAAAAACGTCAGTAAATTCTTTTTGTGAAGAAATAATTTCTCATTATCCTCTATTTATATGTTTCTCTTAAGTTCATTGCATTTTTATGGTAAATGAAAATTTTGTTTTCATATTAATATGCATTGACTGCTAAAAATATTTCTGTATAAAAATTGACAAATTCAAGATATTTTTTTGCATTTAAAAATCAAATAATATCCTTTTTTGGTCTATATAAGCAGATATTAGTCATTTTATTTTTGATTTGCTTTATAAATATTGAGTTGATTTGTTTTCAATGCTTTTAGCAGCATTTAAATGGAACTTGTTACAAATGTATTATGCAGAAGAAATATATGCATTTATTTTTATAGAGATGCAAAAATTGTTTTACATTTTTTTAAAAATAATTTTTAGACATTTTTCCATACTACAAAATCTTTGCCTTTGTAAGCCATGAATTTGTCAGTGATATTTACACTTTAATAATTTCTGAAAAATTGTAAAAAATTATTAGCATCTGTCAATAGTGGTTCCTTATTTATAAACAAATATTTGTCCATTTAGCATTTTTATTCTGTAGACTTAATTTTTACTATTAATCTCCTTCTAACTTAACTATTAATTTCACTGAAGAGTTGCTTTATGATATTGACTATATTCATAGAATGAAAATCTATTAAATGTTATGCTGCTAATTGTATTAAATGCAAATGCTATCTCTTTTGGAAAGAGGCAATATTTTTTTCTTCTTTCTTTTTAAGATTTTAACTTGTTCTGATTTTGGTTAAATTTAAACACTCCTAATTATTGTGAGCTACAGTTTATAGTAATAATTTAGCTTTGTTTATTATTATTTCAAAAATGAAACTATGCAAATTTGATTTATAATAAAATTTATATTAAATTATTACTATATCCTGAACTGAATTACTATAACTGAACTGTTTTACTCGTTTGTTTCATGTTTGTGACAATGGAATTTTTTAATTTTTTTTTTAATTGGCTTCTTTGTATGCTAGTTTTGAAATTTTTTTTATATATTCAAAAGTTCTTGGTGACAGTATACCATTTTAATATTTTCAGAACATAATTATTAATAGAATAAGTTATCTCTTTTAGTATATTAATAGAAGTTTATTAATTTTTTATTTATTATTCTGTAACTTCTTTTATACTAAAATTCATTACAAAAATTCAAGCTTGCCCACATTTTGTAGTTAAAAAATGTTTATTAGACCTAAAAATTTTTAAATTTTCTGGCTGACTTTAAATTTTAATCTTACCTTAAACTGAATTTGGATTTTAAAAAATATTCTAGTATGTTTTTTTATATCCCATGTAAAAATTATACAATCCAGTATATGGATGTGGATATATATCATTGGGGCTTCATTTAATAAACTTGAGAACTGTTCCCAATTTTAGTGAATATTTTGGTTTAGAATTATAACTACTTTTTGTATATGTTTATTTTTCATGCTACTTTGCAATTTCTATAGATAATTAAGTTCTTTTCTAAGATAGATTCCAAACTTCATAATTGTTTTCATCTAAAATTTAATTCCATAATCATTTGAAATACATTCAGGCTGTTTCTTTCTTGTTTTATTAATATGTAGTATGCTACTATTGTCTAATCTTTCAGAGGACACTTAATCAAATATTATCCTTCGAGAACCATAAACAAATTCTTCACAAATTTAAATTCGGTTTTGTCATCTCAAAATCATGAGTATAAGAAAATTTAGTTTTGATGAAGAGATTTAAATTAAATAATTAATATTTATAAAAATGCTGCACATTAGATGACATAAACTGCTAATTTAGATTGCCGTGGAAAGTAATGTAATAGATATGGTTAATGTCTATATTTATCAAAATTATATGATACTATTGGTTGCATGCCATACCATGTTCATGCACTTTTTTATACTCTTAATAGCACTTTTTAAAAGTGCCTGTTTTATGTTTGTGAAATTTTGATAGTTGTTGGCAGTTGTAATTTTCCGCACAGGTGGGGGAGGCTATCGCCTCGTGCCTGGCGTTATGTAGGGTCCTCAAAATTTATTTCGATGTATATCGTAGTGATAAGCCGATGGCACTTTTTTAGCTCACAGTTTTCTTTTTGGGCGGATACACAGAATTTTCTTCTTTTAGTCTTTCTTTAAAAAAGAAAGAAATTAAGAAAATGAATGAATCAAAAGAGCTAAATAAACTAAATGTAAACACTCATGGAAATACGGAAAAGAAAAACAAATCACTAAATAATTTCGTAATTCGTGGCTTTTAAGAAGTTTCTTATAAATACGACAAAAAAAACACGATATTATTAAATTAACACTTTGCATATTTAAAATAATCAGCGATGAAATTTACCAGTCACAAAGCCTCAACCACTGGTTCGAGTTTTGTCAAAATCTGTTTCACATGAAAGCTCAAGATCTCTAGATAGTCGTTAATGACCGCCTGTACCCTTCCCTGCATCACAATTTTAACTATAAAATTCACTCTTAATAACGGGACCAATTAAGTCAGTTTTCGCCACTTTGCATACATAGCTAATCAGTCAGTACGCTCTATTTTTATTGCGCAATTAAGTAGAATTATTGGATTGGCCATCAAAACGCCCTGACTTGAAGCCCTTATAAAAATTTGTTGGGCATAATGACTCTTGATATTTATGCAGGCGGACGTTGTTACGCCAGTAAATATGTTACAATATACAATCGGAAATTCTCGGGAAAAAGTATCGAGACAACTTTTAGAAAGACTGTGGACTCTATGACATATCGATTGGTAGATGCCATACAAAAAAAGGGCATATTTCGGAATAATTAACTGTTTTGTGGGCCAAGGTTTTAACGCCCTACTATTTCATTTTCCATCTGCGTAAAAGTTAAACGTGAGTGAAACTGTGATAAATTAAAATGAAATATTATTCCAAATAACCTCAAATATTGCATTTATTTATGTTCTTGTTGTTTTAAAAATTATTAATAAATTTAAATAATTAAATGGTTTAAAATTTACAAATGTTTTTTCGCTGGCCCTATATTTTTCATCTTTGTACTGTGAGTCAGTTGTTTCGAATGTTTATTCAAAATGGTATTATCAAAAATATTGTAGATAATTTCTGCCAGTTAAAAACAAGAAAAGTGACATTTTGATGGTTTCCAATATCTGATTTTATGTTTATAAAATTTTAATCTTGTTCATTTCATTTTTGTATTACCATATCAAAAATATAAATGTAATTTACTCAGCATGCACCTTTGTACCTTCCTCTAAAATTTAATTTCTTTATTATTTGACATTTATATTTCTTTCAGAAAAGTTTATTTAGCATTAGTTTCTTCATCAGAAAATAGGCTCGATTGCAAAATAGGACATTCGGGTTATAGAAAATTGGCAATGTTTATTTCAGCTCGCTTCATGCACTGAAGCTCATTTCAGATTTCCCAGAGTCCGAAAAGCACAGTTCGGTAATTATGTCTGTCTATGAGTTCGTAAACACGCATTGAAAAACAAAGCCATTGAGCTAGAATTCGATTGTATAAGAAATTCGATCTTTGCAGCAAATTTGCAGATTTCTATCTGACTTTGAATGAAATTCGTTCACGTGAAGTTCGAGTACAAGTGAAGACTACAGACGGTAAATAACTATATGAATAAAATCGATGCACAAAATCGGTAACTAAAGTTAGAAAGGTGTTGAATTTTGAATGAATTGCGCCGAAGAGTTGGCACTCTGCTGGTCTGTAGTCTTGCAGGCATGTAGACGCGATAGTTTTAGAATACAACGGCTTAGATAATTGAAATTCGGTATGCGATCTTCTTGGTATTAAAACTGTAATTTCTATGTTAAATCTTGATTTCAATCGGTTATATAAAAGGCATGCACAATGCATATTTAGTTTTTTATACTATAAAAAGAAAAACTCGTGCTTGTGTCTGAAAATAAAAATTTGAGCATTTGTGACATTAATAGGCTTGCTCAAAGTCTATGATTTTATTGGAGGAGAGGTACTAGAAAGTTAAGAGAAGACCACTTTTTCTGGTTAAACTGAGCAAGTTTCATTTTTTTTAAAATTAAATCTAGAAGGCAAAAATGATTTGTTTCTAAGAACATTAAAAAAAAAATTCCCATTTAATATAAAATTCGAATGCTTGAACATTGTTACGTCAACATTGTATGTTATCTAATTCAAGTTATTTTCTTGCCTTCAGGATGGTTTATCCAGGAGGAGTCTCAAAATATTTCAGCGTCTGTGACCTCATATTGTCAAAATCCGCTCCTGGTTGTTGATGAAATCATCTTTGCTAAATGTATTAGATGTTGACAAGAATTTTTGGCGAGAAAATATATGAGTATTTTAAATAAATTTTTATGCTTAAATTGAAGGCAAATGCTTTTATTTTAAAATAAACATATTTTTTCCTTTTTCTTTTACAAAATATACGTTTAAATTTATCAAGAATATTTGGAACTCTGAATCCTTCATTCACAGTCATTGTAAATCTAATGTAAACGAAAATCAATAAACTGTAAAAATAAATCTATAATGGTAAAATTCTTTTAAAAAAATATACCTGAACTTAACTATTGCAGCTACAAGCGATTCCAATGGATTTAAGATAGCTGAATAATTTAAATATATATTTCAGTTAATTAATATCGAATAAATCAATAACAGAATTTAAAAGCTGATAAATTTCTAAGTTAAAAGACAAATACATTCACAGCTTTAGAATTTCCGGTAATCAAATAATAATTTGTATACTCATAAAATAAATATCTTAATCTAATATAGATATAAAAATGCACCAAATCTCATACTTAATACTCATCAAATAAATAATTTATATACACATAAAATAAATCTCTTAACAAATCTAATATAGATATAGAAATGCACCAAATCTCATACTTAAAAATCTATCATTAACGCTTATATTTATACATGAAGATTTAGTTTTTTCAAACATAAATATAAAGGAAGATTTTGACCAATAAAAGGTTTTTGATATCTATTTTACAGATTAAAAACACATGATTTAAAGACTAATAAGACAATGAAATTACTAAAGTTAAGATAATTTGCGTTAGAGATAATTTTATTTTTGAACGTTAATATTTTTGGGTTATCACTATAAAGGCGAAAATTGCTTGATTTTAAAAAAATTAAAACTTCCAAAAGAATCGATCTGTTCAGTAAAACGAACCAAACAGGCACAAACATATACATGCATTCACTTTTATTCTTAGTAGAAAATCTGACTTTGTGAATTAAAATGCTTAGATTAATTTTTGAATACTTGATACTTTAATTTTCGAAATGAAATACTTAAATTTAAACAAAGAATTTGGGGCTGTCCTGTCTGAATGAAAGCATCCCTTTTTACGTTTTATCTAAAAGACTATTATTCCAGTTCTTAAATCTGTTTTTGTTTTATTTTACGAAAATTAAACTTGAAATTCGAAACATTTAAGAAGAACAGAAAGCCTTTTCCTCTATTCCTATTAAACCTTTCCACTTTTTAATGCTTATTTGTAATTTGTAACATTTGCAGAGTATCGATTATTATTTTGGAATATTTTTCATATGGCTTCCTTTGTCTTTCGCGGCATTGTTAGGAATTTAGGTAATTTTGTAATACTATATTATCTTTCTTTTTCCATTGATTCTGTAATTTTGACAATAAATACATGAAAGGTGTGTAAAGGATATTTATGATAATTGTCAGTCGCTGAAAGTATATTCAAATCAGCTAACATGGCTGTTCAAGTTGTTTGACAGAAGAATATTTAAATATGTTGTTGCTGATTGAAAGACAATTCGTAATGAAGATCTAATCAAGAAAAATATTCTTCAAATATATATAAAAAAAGAGTGAATAAATCTAGAGAAAAAGAAAGAATAGAGCACAAAACTGGAGAATGCTGGAAAAATGTCTTTCTTACTTTGCAGTGTAAATTAAAAACTTGAAACTTATTTGATTGAAATGGGACTTTTTGCATCATTTTTAATTTTTTACACAGATAATTAAAATTTTGTTTAAAAAATCTAAAATTTTATATATATTTCAACCAAAATACTATTTAGACAATAAACCGATATATCTATGTAATAATAATCCGTTTGAAAGTAGTGCAGTTTTGAGATGTTATATGAGTTTCTACTCCGCATTTTGACCAGCCTGTAAGGGGACTGCAATGCCTTTGTGCTTAATATATTACATATACAAAATGAGAAGTTACATAACCAATAAATAGTTTATTCCTATCAGAGTGCGCATTAAAAAAGAAGAAAAGACATAATTGAACCTGTAAAAAGAACGCTTAAATTTGTAACAACCCTGCTATTCTTCCAATGGATGCTTTGAAGCTGGTGTAACACGCCATCTCATTAAAGCACAGCCTCCGTGTTTGGGGCTTTCTCTAACTTAGTTAGGGCATGGTATCAAAACTATTCCTATAGCAATTATCCTTTCCTTACAAGTCATCTTAACACTGCTGTACTTCTTTAACTGTACTTCAAGCTTAAAAAAGTATCTTTTTTTTTTTAATCACCATAATAAAATACCATACATTTTGTGTTCGAAGTTATCGAATTAAACAAATGAGTCAAGTGGTAAAAACTGATTAAACTCGATAACTTTTGGTTAATGAAAGTTGCTATATTTCAATAAAGTAAAGAATGGATAGTTCAAATGTTAGTTAATGTAGAAGATGTAATTATTGTTGCGACATGGGTATAATATTTTGTTATCACTCGCTCTCGATTTTCTTCATACATTTTTGTATAAATTCATTGAAAAACAATTCATCTCTCATAAGAAACAGTATGGAAATTATTCAAATGGCATTAATGATCATGTCATTAAATATTCAAAAATACATTAAAAATCATGTCACATTTAGCCAAATCTCTTTCTTTTGTAGATAGCGTTTAAAATGCAAATTCTTCCAGAAGTAATCTTTAAAAGTAAAACGACTTGTTTTCAAGAGATTGTTTTTGATAGTTTTATGACAGGTACGGAAATGCGCTGGACGGAAAAGTCATGCAATCCATTATTTCTTCCAAATCACTTCCACATCTTTTTGCTGTGACAGAGAATGCAACTCCATAAGCTCTTCGGTAGTTCTATCTCCTTTCACCAGTTCATTGATATCATTAACCCTATAATCTTGATCAGAGACATCATCTCGTCGATTAAAGCTCCACAGATATTTGTTCAAACTCTTCTGAGTCGTGTTCGAATACGCTCGGCCAAAATTTTTTTCCGTGTCGTTATAAGGGTTCTCTTCAATCAAGTGCCCAACGCGAACTGATACCAGTCAATCCAGCATGAGACGTCACGGTGTCTCCTCGTCACTGGTTCTGCGAAACATCGCCCGTTAAACGAATTGTTATTTTTTTACATTTTGTTTTGCTCAATATGCAACAATCGTTATGCGAGGCTTGACTGTATATGTATGCAATGGGTAGAGCTAACTTGAGTGGATGAAGATGGCTCTATTTCTATCAATTTCTTCCTTCATGACGAGAAAATATTCAGATATTTACTAGGAAAAGTGCAGGGCCAGATTATCACAATTAATTTACATAGTTCATGCAATCGAAATGATTCAAATTTAGATCATGTATGGATTATATTCTAAAACATTATTCTGATATTCTTGGTTATCTTTTACAATTATTATATTATGTTGTTTATAAATAAAATAGATTGCTAAAAAATTCTTTTTAAAAAAAGTCCGATTCTATATTTGAATAGCATTTAGACTGTGCTCAAAAGTTTCTTTTTTAATTCACTTAAAATTATTTTAAATTTGAATCTTGAATTCTTTTACATGAGAAAACTGAATCCGACTCTTTCAATGAGAGCCATCATTAAATATTCTGTAGGGTCAGCAGAATTTGTTCCGTATAACTGTTTTATACATATAATCAAGATTAGTAGGAAATATCTGGTGTAGGAAGTTGTAGAAGGGATGCCCCGAAGACGCATTGTACATTGATGGTCCCTAAAGGACATAATCCGGTCCTGGAAAGGAAAAAGAAATGGTTGAAAGTTAAGAGAACATAATGAAAAAGGTAGCAGTTTTTCATAAAATTGCACTCGCAAGACCAACTTCCAAAATTTGCGAGTAAATTTCAAAAAAAGAAAAAAAAATCACTTACACGAGCAATAAACTTTGCATAATGCAATTTCAACAGGTGACATAATACAATATGAACAAGTAATTGATCGAAACATATATTCAATTTTCCAGAAAGAAAAAAAAATATATTTTGAGCATCGGTGGGATCCCATTGATGCTTTAGTCCATTGACTATTAGCAGGACAATGCAGCTCTCAAACCTTTTAAAATTAGTTTAAATAGTTCATAGTAAAAATAGATTTTTAGGGTGGGGGGTTTGACCATCACGTCCCACTTGATGACTTAAAATTCATATGATAAAAAAAAATTCATATGATAAAAACAAACTTGAACTTAAAATGACTTAAAATTCATATATAAAAAAAAATCAAAAATTTGTCTTATTCAGAAGAAACTTATGTAGTCTGCATGTAGTAAATGCAGTCTTATGTAATAAAAAATGCCTCTTCACTTATGTAGAAAATAAAGAGAAAAAAGTTTTAAAAAAATTAAGAATAATTCTTTTGTGTTTATTAATAAAGCTAACTAAGAAAATTAATTTGAATTTCAACATTTTATTAAAGTTCCCTAAATAACTATTTAATATTTCTTTTGATATGTCTCTCAGTCGTATTTTAATTTTAGAAGTTATTTTCCTATTTCGAGATCATGATGACAGAATTAAATGTTCTTTTTTTCTTAGCCAGTCTAACTGGCGGCAGTGCAATATGGTTCTTTCTGTCTAAGTGTAGACAAAGAACTGCAATCGTTAAAAAATTCGAACTCGAAATTTTGACGAATCTCCACGTCTAAGACCTCCCTGAGTTCGAAATTGAAATGATGTCCGTCTGTCTGTGGTAAATTTAACTCAAAAACACTTTCAGTTACATGGATGAAGTTTGATGTATGATCTCGATATCAAATTTGATATCAAAATTCTATCAAATATTGAGCAAAATACGTTAAGAGAAAGTCTGTCTGTCCAACTGCTCTGATATAAGTTGACATCGTAACAACAAAGCGAAGAGAGCTGATGAATAACATCTATAATGTAGAAACCTATCACGAGGAGTTGGTTTCAGATGCATGTAACTCAAAAACGCACTGACTTGAATATATCAAATTTGATTTGTGACTACAATTATAGTTGTGCATTAAACATTGGTTTCAATCTGTTGTGAAAAACGTGTCTAAACTACAAAATATCGATTTCCGGACACTATTCATCGCCTGCCAGGTATTAATCGCCAGAAGACTCGCCGAGGGTCACACGATAGATTCAGTAAAAAAGCTGAATTAACGGGAAAGGTTAAAAATTCGTAACTATTGTAAGCCCAAAATGTTGTCAACCTTCCCTAAGTCCATATTTTTTTTGAGAGGAGCGGGGGATAACGCTTTTATTAGAGAGCATGCAAGAAAATTTTAAGGAAATCTCTCCCGCTGGTTTATTTATCACATTCAGTTGCATTCAAATAGAAGTCACTTATTTATAGGATTTAGATCATAATTCGATGATCTAAATCCTATGTCTAAATCCGGTCGATGATCTAAATCCGGATGTCAATCGAACTACGTTTCAAGGAAGTCGCAATGCTCACTGTTTCTTAAAATAGATACGCCGTCTTCTTCAAAGAACATCAGAAGAATTTGAAAAATGCTTTTTGCCTTGGCATCAAAATATAGCATGAAATTAAGTAGCAAAGTAGCGTCTATATCAACGAATGCAAAATATTTGAAAACATAATCTGGTTTTGAAATTTTAAAAGAAAACTAAGTTAATGTGCCTCCGAGGTTGTCGCCAATATAGTAACCCAAACAAGCAAGCGGAATAGTTTTTCTAGTAATTCTAATGCTGGTTTTCTTACAATTGTTTTTTGTTTACAAAATAGTTGAGATGTACAGGGTAATTATAACTAAAACACAACTTCCAAAATGCTGGGAAAAAAATACCACTATTCAGAATAACTTCGAATTTGAATTGAATCTTCTTGAAGAATGGGGAAACGAT
The DNA here is from genome assembly GCA_026543865.1 of Argiope aurantia. Taxonomy (NCBI): domain Eukaryota; kingdom Metazoa; phylum Arthropoda; class Arachnida; order Araneae; family Araneidae; genus Argiope; species Argiope aurantia. Next base: position 198,514 of record JAPMOR010007475.1, read on the forward strand.
ATGGCATAAGAAAAAAAGTTTCAAAGTGTATTAATAGATGGTTCTGAAAGCGGCATACCATGCAAATTAAAAGGCACTTATGCGCACAACACATTGCATTTGTGATAAAACGCGGAGTACGAAGAGCATCTTGCATGGGAGAAGCATGTCATGAGTCTCTCAATGAAGGATCGCCCTCTACTTGTGAAGCTCTTTTATAAGAGTGGCGATTTTCCACTAGCATCTTAAAGCAAATCCGGTCCTCAACGGATATGAAAAAAGGCTGTAGTCCGATATCTGCCAAGGGACTGAAGAAAATGATTTTAAAATTCTAAGAGACAGACTGTTTTGAAGCGAAATCTGACAGAGAAAGAGAATCAATTGTTTCGACGTCAGCAGGAAACGCGACCACAACATTACAGGAAGGGAGGAGCAGTGGTGTGTAAACGTGCAATGCACGGGTAACTGCCCGATCTTTAGACATGCCTGTGAGCACGTTCCGTAAAATTTTAAGGAATATCCTGCATTCTTATCCATACCAATTATCCACGTTCACGAGTTGCTTCCTGCTGACCTGCCAGCAATACATGCCTTTTCTTTAGAATTTCTGGCTCGCACGGAAGTGGACGATGACTGGACATGAACAGACGAAGTATATTTCTTTCTCCAAAGACAGAATTGCAGGATACGGGCAACAGAAAATTCATTCGCACATGCACCACTACAGCATTATTCTCCAAAAGTAACTGTGTTGTTCGGATTGACGTCATCATTTATTGTAGGTCTATTATTTTTATTTTTGGAAAAGAGGTGCCCCGAGGGTCCCGATACTTGTATCATCTATGGTAAACGCTATGAGAATCTTATGCGCAACTCTTCAACCATATGCATGCCTGGATAGAATCATTTTCATACAAGATGGCGCTCCTCCGCATATTGAAAAGCATAAATCAATGATGTAATTGCTCAAGACGCATTCCAGAAATAGAATTATTTTAATAAAGTTCATGGAATAAAGTTATTTCCCAACAGCCTGACTTTAAGGATCACCAGAACATCTGTGGGGTTATCTTAAAAAATGTTGTGTTCAATCATGCAACATATTCACAAAGTGATCCTTGAGATACTCTGGTTTGTTGTAGAACATGGTGTTTATCGGTTTCAACTTGTGGCAAAAAATGGCGGAAAGCATACTAAACATGTCTTGTGGAAGTTTAGCAATAGTTAACAGGCATTTTCATTGTTGCTTTTTATGCGCTTCTTTGCCCAAGGACAATTAAAAACCAAATCATTAAGCACTTTTGTGTGGTTTTTGGCTTAAGGATAATTAAAATCCAAATTTTATCATCCAGTGTGGTACGACCCAGCCATGGTGCATAGACTTTCTACAAACAGTGCCACAACTGTTGAATGACTTGGATGTCATTTTTTCCCCATCAAAACTCCGAAATAATCCTGCACATTTAACAGTACAGTTGTGTGTATACTGTGCTATTCATGTCAAAGCCGTCGTATTTCGATTCAAAAATATCACTTGTAACCGAATCTACTTTCATTATGTCGCTTAGAACGCCCTCTATTGCCACATTTTGTAACGTTTTTTCCTATGCTATACCATCTATTCATACTTCAAGTATATTCAAATTTGAAGTCTTTCGGGCCAGTGGCTCTTTTTTATAGCATTTTGAAGGTGAGACTTTAATTATAGTCGCTCTGTATATATAGTACAATAATTTCATAAAAGATTAGAATTAAAAATAATCGACAAATAAAAGATTAAAGAATTAATTAAAGATTTTAATTAAATTATGCTTTATAATTGAAAGTATTATTATTGCTAATAAAACATTCTAGTATTGTTTTTAAAGTGAACTACGATTTGATAATATTTATCCTTTTACAATTTTTACGGAATTAATTTATTCTAATAAAAATCGTCTGTTCAGGAATTTTATCAGAACAAAAAATTAAAAAATTAAAAACCTCTATTCGTGCTTTTAGAAATCGTTTGCCTTTATTTCACAATTCTACATTTTAATATTATCGTCATTCTATAAGAATTCCGCTGAATCGCTCTTTGTGATTTGCTGTTTTTTTCGAGGATTTCCCGTGATAATTTGATGTTCAAAAATGGATGTCTGATGATTGGGATAGTCAGAAATATTATGATCACAAATAATAACTGAAATATTGTAATGGAGAAAATTCAAGACCTTTATGCCATCGATAGAAACGTTTGCATTACTGAAAAGTTCCGTTGTTTTTTTTAATAGAAATTTCTAATTGTTACCTGCTAAAATGAAGAATTAATTAAACCGAGTAAGTTTATTTATTCCATAAAATTTCTTTTTAAGAAAACATCATTCCCTAGTAGAGTAAATATTTGTATATACTATACTATAGAGAATTTATACTATAGTATATTATAAGTAGTACATAATTATAATGTTTGCATATTCTATATCAGAATCCTTATGTTCAATATGCTGGCGAAGCGGTGAGATGATTTTCTTAAGTTAAAAAACTCTACTCGGTATACCTCAGAAGCCCAGGTATCGCATGCTCTAATTTTGTTGTCTAAAGCATAGGCCGGCGCTGTCGTTTTGCAAAAGTTCTTTGTTTTGGAATTTAAATGAGCAATTACAACTCATAAAGGTTCAAAAAGAAGTCCTCTTAGATCTTCTTAAATGACACAATCGTGATTAATAAAGCTCATAATTTTAGTAAAAATGTTGGTAACTGTGACTGTTTCATAGTATTGTTTATCTGGTGAGCCATCTTGAATGACGAGCTGGCAATGTTTGCATACTTGGTGTGGTAAGGGGCACGTTAAACTATGATTTAACCGAAAACTAAAGGTTACATTATGGCCATTTGGATATATTTCCCAAGACTAGGGTTATCCCCCCCCCCCAAGACTTCATTCACCAATGTTCAAGAATCACGTTGTGATTCTTTTGGGTTCAGCTCAATGCGATCGAATTTCATGTAGTTATACATTTCAGATAATATCAAGAAATTATAAGTACATTCATTACTAAAAGTAAATTTAAATTATTTCAAAATACATGAACTGTTAGCATAGTTTTACATTAGTTATTAAAAACATAATCATCAGTTTCTAAAATTTAAATTTTTGTGTAACAATATATATATATATATATATATATATATATATATATATATATATATGTGTGTGTGTGTGTGTGTGTGTGTGTGTGTGTGTTTGTGTATGTGCAAATGTTAGAAAGCAAAAATGTGAAATATTTAAAAATCTGAATTAAATTTACTTAACTCACTGATTTGATAAGATGTATTTCATCAAAATTAGTCACCGTACTGCTAATAACGTTGAAATATGCTGCGAAGGCGGTTAATTTTAGTAAGAATAATCGTGCCTTATTTCAAACTTTCATCTAGAAAGTCGGCTAGTAGAGAGTGAATGGAAAGTACGAGAATTAGTATCGCAAGCGCTTAAAGTGTAGTGGGAAAGTGCGCTGAATATTGGTGGAGTAGTTTAGGGGTTTCAGGTTTGAAACTCCCATTAGGGAAAAATGAGATTTAGCTATTTTTTTCTCTTCAAAATTCCATTAATAACACGGATTAAACAAAAAAATTCCAATTCGAATTTGCATAAATATACTACCATATCAATAGATTGTGGCTTTTTTTTCAAGTTTTCATGTCGAATGTCTGATTATATGAGTGAACGAAAGGTCTAATTAGCAACATAAGAGAGTTCCTCGTAAAGAAGTGGAAAAAAGTTTCTAAGTTGCAAGTTTTCAGTTTTGAAATCCACAAATTTTCTAAAATCATTTGACGCGTTCCTTTAAACTTTGCAGGAACAAAAAAAAAAAAAAAAAAAAAAGAATATGGATATGACTGAAGATTTTAGGATCAAATATTAGAATTCCGATTCGAATGTCATACTGTAGAAATGCAATGTGCCTTTGGATACTAGAGATTGAATGAAAAATAGACTAAGTTTCACATCAAGCGAGTGGAAATGGTTTAGTGTCAGTCTTGCAGTTTCAGGTTCGAAACTCGCAATGAATAAGATGTTTTTTCGTTCCTTCTTCTATATCCCTTGAAAGATTCATTTTTTAAAAAATCATTTTCTGCAACAAAGAAAGATTTTGAATATAAAGCAATATTTTTGGATGAAACAACTAGAATTGCAATTTAAACGTACAGTAACATATGACCAAAAAATACATTGTATCTTTTTTTTGAAGTTGGATTTCGATTGCCAAATGTAGAGATTGGATGAAAAGTAGACTTCGTATAACAGCAAAACGGAGGAATTCGAGGTGCAGTAGAAAAGAGCACGCTATGGGGTCCCTAGTCTTGGAGTTTCAGGTTCGAAATTCGCTGTGAATGAGATTATATTTTTGCATCCTTTCCAAAATTCCACAAAATTTCAAAAATATTTTAATCCATTTTTTACTCTTTGTTGGAACAAAAATTATGTGGATATGAAGAAATATTTTTGGATAAAAACAATTTGAATTATAATTCTAATGTACACTAATATCCTATCATAGGAAAACCATTTTAAAACGTTATTCTGGAAAACTAAGTGAAAAATATATACACTTAGTATCATGGCAATCGGCAGGAATTCGTGGTGCAGTGGAAAAAGCACTGAATAATCCTTGTGTGAGAATGCATATTTTCGTTCATTTTTCAAAAAAATTACTAAGTTTCTAAAATCTATAAAAACATCTTTTTTTAATTCTTTTCTGGAAGAAAAGAAAGGCTGTTGATATGAAGCAATATCATTAAATAAAAACACTCAAATTCCAATTAGATTATTCACTTATATCCTAGCGTAGGAATACATTATGACATTTTCAAATTTTGGTCAGAAACTAGTGAAAGAATTAAAAATAGAATTAGCATTGACATGAACTCGTGGCGAGTAGAAAAATGCACAGAAATAATGTCAATTATTTTGGAGATTCGTGTTCGAAACTCGGATTGAATGAGTATATTTTTGAAGATACATTTCAAATATCTAAAGTTATTATATATTGGACTCTAATCATTCGCAAATCGACTTCTTATCATCAAAAATAGAAAAAAGGTATTTCATTGCAGAATTGAAAAAATTATGTTACATGGACTCGAACCTTGGATGCCAAAGTTAGAAACATGCCTACTATTTTAATAAATTGCTCCGAACTTCGTCTCCTGGAGCTTCAAACTAAATCACCCATTCATTCTTACACACCTAGTGCTTTTCTGTGGTAGGACTTCAGACACAGGCCGAAATTTGATTCAAGCAGACATATAAAAATTGAAATCAGTAGTTATTATATATTTGTCCAAAATCTTTAACAAATCGTCACTGTCTCAGAAAATATAGACAAAATATTTTTCATATGAATAAAAAAAAATGTCTAATACATGGACGCGAATCTTGGGTGCCAAAGTTAGAAAACGTGCCTGCTGTTTCAACCACTTGACTACGATTCTACTATTTCTGATGCTTTATCCTAAATTTCTCTTTCGCACTCGCAAACCGTTTATAGTTGAATAGTGATACCTGATTATAGACAAAATGCTTTTCTAGAGCCATACACTGAACGAATTTTCTTTCAAGCAAACATATAAAAATTTAAATCTAAAGATAAATATTTGCCTCAAATCATTCGCAAATCGACTTGTATCAGCAAAAATAGTCACACTATTCATTTTATGAATTAAAAAAATGTCCGTTACAAGGTGTCGAACGTTGGATGCCAAAATTAGAAAGGCGATTGGTTTTTTTAACCACTTGACTCAGATTCGTCTTCTGACACTTCACAATAAAACTCCCCTCCAATTTCGCATACCGTTTAATGTTGAATAGTGATGTCTGAATACAGACGAAATATTTTCCTATGATAGGTTTCTAGACATTGAAAGGATTCTCATTCATAGAAACATAAAAAAAAGTTAAATTTAAAGATATATACTTGACTAAAATCATTCGCTAATCGACTTTGAATTGAAGTTTTACACAATGATTTATTCTAACCTTCTGTGTGTTAGTAGCACTGTAGCGGTTATTAATCATATAATAATATATTTAAATCATTTGGATCATGTATTAGTTTGAATTTGTAACATTTCTTAAAACAGCAAACAGACCACTAAACAAAATATTAAATCGCCTTTTATGTCTCCTCTAAAACGAAATGAAAAAATGTTAAATGCTGAATATATATATATTTGCTCCTATTTAAATTGGAAAATATAATTAATTATTTCTAGCAGTATTTATAAATTACGGAATTTATTTCGATAAAAAATTAGAATAAGATTATTATCAACGCAAATTATTATAATTGAATTAATATTAATTTATCAAATGTTATTAATAATTCACAGCATTTATTGAAGCATAGCAATTGCCAAACAGTCAGTGGCAGCTCATGCATTAGGCTGCAGAACTGCAGAAACCCATTTGAAAGTTTTATTATCCTTCGAAAGTTATATTTTTGTATGTGTGTTTTTTTAATTTCTCGTTGATGCCTACAATTTATACATCTTTCCCTCTATACCGAATTTTATCAATCTAGCTCTCTTCTTTTGCAATTATTGTGTTAACTTATATTCGAACAGCTGGACAGACTGACTTCCTTTGATTGGAGTTTACTCACAATTTGATAGAAATATCAAAATTGGAATAAAGACATAATGTCGAATTTCATCCTCCCAGCTCAAAGCATTTTTTAGTTATCTTTGTCACAAATAGACTTAATTGCAAAAATATACTCGAGGAGATCTAAAATGTGGAGATTTGTCAAAATTTCGAGTTCGAATTTTTTTTTACGATTAGAACACTTTCTGAATACTTCTTATAAAAGAAAATAAAAATTATTTTCTTTTGAATTAAATCCGATGTAGGATTTTCTTTTCCACTTTTATTACACTGCATATACGCTTTTTAAATTGCGTTCAGGATATTTTTTGGTAGATTGATTTTATTAAAGTTAAATCTTAAACCACACAAAAAAATAAGATTTTTAGAAGTCACTTAACTTTTCTGTTACATGACTATACAAAGATAAAGACGTTTAAAAGTTTAAAATATTTGAAAATTTCATACTATTTGCGTAATTTTGAATTCAAAAATCAGTTATTTATCGATTAAGATGTCCATATTTTAAGGAATGTGTTGATCATGACTGTTAAAACTTATTCTCCCACTTGAGTGAGCAATATAAAGGATGGTAAAACTGAAATACTCCTCTAATTATAGCTCGCTAATTATTTGATGATAAGTATGTATTGGAAGATTAATTTTTAAAAAGCAAAAGAAATCATTTGAAAACATTGTTTTAATCTAAAAATATAAATGCAATTTATTCGAAATGCATTAATTCTCGAAATTTCTTTACTTTTCTTACATTTCTCAATGAAAATTTTTAAATAAAAAGTTAAAAAAAAAAAAACTCGCATCCTTTTCAGCAAGTAAATTTCCTCCGAATAATTTTTTTGCGTCATTTTGCTCGCAGCAGATAAAATGCTAATTTTATATTCTATAATGAAATGAGCTGCAAGTTTTTTCAATTTAAATTCTATGAAATAAGTTAGAAAAACACAAGATTAATTATTGATTTTATTTTATTCATTTTATGATTTTTTTTCGTTGAATCTAAATTATAGTTTGATTACCGCAATTTATTCAGAACAATCAGTTTTTGAAGTGGAAGGGGCTGCCATCTATCGGTCTCATTCAAAGCGAATAATTGTTTAGTAGACAAAAGTAAATTCTCCTCAATATTTTATGTACAAATGTTTGAAATGAAAGTTCCAAAAATCATTCACTTGAGTGGAAAAATGACAGAAAAAAAACACCCTTATAATTTGATTGATTTACTTATGTGAATATAGAATACTTCTAAGAATATGTTAATAAATAAATTTCCTCTTAAAGAAAAAGCGGCCCTTAATAAGCCAAACATTCATTACTTTTTGTATATATAGCTTATTTTAGATTTGGTACAGCCAAACAGGGGCCTTCGAGATTTCTAATCATCTAATCAGAGCCAACTTTCTCTATAAAGGGGTCTGGGTGCAAGAAACTATTTGGGTTCTAAATTTTTTGTAAAGTAAAAAAAAAAAAAAAAAAAGGCCCAACCGCGAACATATATTACTATTGCAAGTTTATTTAATGCGTGATTTTATTTTTGCTATTAATTATTTCGGAGGAATTATTTTTTTCAGATTACAATTTCCTTTTCGACACTTAATATAGCAAGTGCATTTAAGCCTTCTACACACAATGCTTGACCGAAGACAATTCTTTATTGATTTTTAATTTGCTGAAAGAGGGCTCAGCACTCTCTCTAATGATCGAAATAATTAATTTAGAAAAATATGAATTAATTGTGAAATAGTCTTAAACCTATCTTCTTTTTCTGCAATAACGGTATGAATTGTACTGTTATAAGATAGCATCTAAATTACACAATTCAGTTTTCAAACTTTAACTTGCTATTTCGTAATTAATTGTTTAATTACTCGAATTCTTTTTCAATAAAATATTCTAAAATATTGAAATTACATCTTATCCTTTTCGCCTCGGCTAAAAATGTGTTAAATTTTGGATCTAAATTTTAATTTTATTAATTAAAATTAAATAAATAAAGAACAACTGCTTTTAATCGAAATAATTATAGATATTGATAAATTTGGACAATATTGCAAACTATATTATTAAAAATAAAATAAATGGACCTTCTGGTATTGAATCCCACAGACTTTTAGCTTCGGGAGCGATAATTGCATCAATAAATTCTTTTAGGACATTATAAATTTATTCAAACTATTTATATACTGTTTATACCGAATCTGTTTTGGCTTCCCAACGAGTGTCATATAATGATTTAAGTAGTATTTTTGCACTATTTCCCCGCTTTTTGTAGCTGCAGAAAATAAGCAATATAAACGTTACAATATCAAAAAAAAAAAAAAAAAAATACAATATGCGTTACTGGAAGCGGCATTGCAAATTAATAAATTAAAAGAATGTAATCAGAAAGGCATATAAATTGCATTAAGGTCCTAGGGCAATTATTCAAGATTGCACACCTTATATTTTCCTTTCATGTTGCTACCGCTGTCGTATGCCTGGCCACTACAATTCATGATATCTTAACCAAGCTTACTTAATCTTTTCAATATAAATTTTTGTCCTTCTCCAGTCACATCAGTTATTTCTATAAACACTGTAAATGACTCATTTATAGTTAATCTTATTCTTTAAAATTTGTGTACCAATAATGACTGAAATTTATTCCTTATGGGAACTATCAACATTTAGATACTACAGTACGTGGATGCTTTTAAACCGTCTTTAATTTTATTAATTCATTTCCTAACACAGAAATAAATTGTTCTTGTGATCTATGTGTTAAATGATACACAATACCGTTTTTCGAATTTTTTTTATTATGTTTATATGATCTATTGCCACAGAATCGTATTTAATAATAATTCGATTAAATTAAAAAAAAATCCATTATTAGGAATTCCTATAATTTCTTGAGTTCCTCGAAGTGGATGATTATTACACGTCAAAATTGGAATAAATCACATTCTGTGAAATAGTTAAGTCTTCCCGTTTCTTTATTTATTATGATTTGTTTTATCAATAGTCGAACATAAATTTAGAAATTTTAGTAATTCTTTCCAAACAATAAACGAATTAAAGTGGCCTATAGAAGGCTTATGATCTTGAATTACATTTGACAGCTATCTCCAGTTATTATAGTCGCCTATAAATTGTGTAAATTGCTCGTTTCCACATCTTTTCGAAAATAGTATACAATAAAAACAAAATATCGAGTCTTGCGATTTTGCATACATTAACTAGCAGTGAAGCTGAGTTTCACCATTTGGCATTTTTTTAAAAATAATAATTTGTGGAAAATGATCCATCTTCAGGATTCTTCGCAAAACATCCTTTGTGTTATACAGGTCCGGTTTTAACATAACATTTCTATACATATTCGTTATAATAGTACTTGGCCATAAATATGGATCACTTACGTTCAGAGCCGGCCTTCTCTTTAAAGGAACCTGGGTGCAAAAAATCATTAGGAAAATCTAAATTTTTTTCTAAAGTAAAAAAAAAAATTACAAGCACGAACATATATTAATATTGCATATTTATTTAATGCGCGATTTTGTTTTTGTTATTAATTACTTCAAAATTATTAATTTTTTTTACAATTTGTTTTTCGATGCTTAATATAGCATTTAAGCGTTCTGCACACATGCTTGTCTGGAGACAATTCTTTTTTAATTTTAATCTGCTGAAAGAGCGCTCAGCACTTACTATAGTAACTGGCAACGTAAAGATAAATTTTAACACAGTTTATACATTTAGAAATAACTCATTATAATTATTATTTAAGCTGTATTGCAATATGTCTTGTGCTTTATTTACATTTTTTTTTTCATTCGAGATCAAATACTGTGGCAAACAAATTTCCAAGATTAGGTTTTCATCTACATCTTTGTTATAAAACTTTACAAAGTTTTTGGAACATTTCTCTAATTTATGTTTTTCTAAAAAAATTTATATCAGTGATTAATTTGAGATATTTTTAAATCTATCTTATATATGTGCAATAATACTATCAATTACAGTGTTAAAAAATAACATCTAAATTTCTTTACCGAGTTTTCTGTAACTTCATTTTCTGCTATTTCGGAATATAGTCTTTCCTTTTTCGAATTCGTTTTTCAGGAGAGTGTTCCGAAATATCAAATTGTGTGCTGTCACTTTTGCTCCGTCTAAAAATGAGTTAAATTTTGGATTTCAGTTTTAATTTTATTGACTAAATTAAGTTAAATCAATCAAGAACAATTATTTTTTATTGAAATATTTTATTGATAGTGTTATTTTTGGGTTATTTGCAAACCATACTATTAAACATAAAATAACTGTATTTCTTGTATTGCATCTAATAAACTTTTAGCTTCGGATATCGCTGTATAATCGCTATTTGTATCAATAAATTCCTCTACAGGATTACATATTTGTCCAAACTGCTTATACACTGCCTTAACCGATTCTATTTTCGCTTCCCAACAAGTGTCACATAATTGTTTGAGTGTAATTTTTAAATGTTTTTAAAGAATTTCTTATCTTTTTGTAGATGGAGAAAATAAGTAATATAAACGTTGGAATATGCATTTTTTTTACGATATATGCTGCTGGAAGTGGCACCACAAATTAATAAATTAAGGGAATGTGATAGACAAAGCACATGCATGCGGGTTTAGAAAAAGTATTCTAGACAGTACACCTTCATATTTCCATTTCATGTTGATACCGCAGTCGTATGCCTGCCCTCTACAGTTCACAATATCTAAATTAAGCTCGCTTAAACTTTTTAATTGAGTTTTTGTTAGTTCTTCTCCAGCCACATCAGTTACTTAATAAGCTCTACAAGTGATTCATTTGTAGCTTACTTTTTTTCTTCAAAATTTACATTCCTAATAAGGGCTGAAATTTGTTCCTTATGGAAAATATCAGGAGTATAATCCATTTGGATACTATACCACATAGCTGCTTTCATAATTTTATCAAGGACTTCATTTCCTACTGAAGAAAAAATTTGTTCTTGTGATCTATGTGCTAAATGATACACAATTCTATTTTTGCGATTTTTTTTTACTTTATACTTTAGCACAGAGTCGCATTAATAATTCGATCAAACTTAAAAAAATTCCATTATTAGGCGTTTCAAGTATTTCATGGATTTCTCGAAGATTTATTATATGCTGAATAAAGAATCACATTACATTTTTTCGAAATAGTAATTTAAGTTACTCGGTTTCATTTATGTTGTTGTGACTTATGGAACTTTACAAGCCCTCTGACAGATACCTGTCAGCGATTTAAGCCGAGTGAGAGTCTCTTGTTTTTTCAGTAGAGAAAATAGGGCCAAGAGTGCGCCTTAGCCACTTCATGTGTCACATTCGTCCCTGCACAACACTTTTTTACAAGGGGGCACATTTACACACCTCACAGATAGATAACAGAAGAAGAGCAACCATGCCCGAACCAGGACACCCTCATCACGGGGAAGCACGCGCTACCTTTATGCCAGGGGGCCGGGGTTTCATTTATATTAATAGATTATTCCTCTTCTTTTGTAAAATAGTATACAACACAAACAAAATACCGATTCTTGCATTTTATAATGCATTAACCAGCTTCAAAGCTGGGTTCACCATTTATTTTTTTAAAATTAATGCGTACTGGGAAATGATATATCTTCAGCACTTTTCGCAAAAATTCCTTTCTGTTTTACAGGTCCAGTTCATTCTGAAGTTTTCGTTTATAATACTTGGCTATAAACCGAAGCCCTCATACTCACTTGGTTATATTTTTTATTGCCATTTTCGTTGTTATTTTCTGGTTCGATCATATTTGTACAAATATACGGCTCTTCAACGAATTTCTTAATTTCTACTTTTTTACTGCAAGATTGTGAAGTTTGTAAAAAATTTTCTTCTCCAGTTGAAGCTTTTTACATTTCAAGATTGTGCAGTTTGTGCCAAACTTTATTCTCCATTTGATGTCAAAACAACATCAATGCCACTACTCATTACACTACTGCTCAAAAGTATTGCAAGTTTGAGAAATTTCATGTTTTATTTAAGAATAAGCCCCCTTCCCCCCCCCCAAAAAAAGTAATATTTCTTTTCATTTAAAGTGATATTTTCTAGTATAAATGTGGTGGAGAGGATTCAAGCTATTGTGGCATCCCTTTTTGAAGTAATCGCCTGCAATGATTATGTCATCCCTGTAGTTTATTATAAAATCGCTCCGACTACCAAAGATTCATTTCGTTTGATGTGCTATCGAAGTGCGTTCGCTGTGAATTGCTTTTCCATTTAAACTGTTCATTTCTTTTTAAAATGTGTGAATTAACTCGTGATAAGCGCCAGGCTGTTATTTTAATGCATCAGGAAAACATTTCAAATGTTAAGATTGCTCATCGGTGCGACTGCAATGAGTCCACTGTTTTACGCCTCATAAAGGCAAAACCGTAGTAGAAAGTCTAGAACCGTAGATAAAAAGCCTAGAAGTGGTCGTCTGAGGTTATCTTCTGAACCTGCTGATGCTACATTGACACGATTATGCCGTAAAAATAGATTTGCAAGTTCTGCTACACTTGCAAGAGAATGGAATGAGTCCACGCCTGTCATTGCCAGTCCCAGAACATTTCGCAGGAGGCTCTGTGACGCTGATTACAAGGTACAAGTAACTAGAGAAAACCCAATACTGACGAAAGCAATGTGGGAAAAAAAGATTGGAGTGGGCCAAGGTACACAAAAATTGGAGTATTTCGGAATGGAGACAAGTTATGCTCAGCGACGAAAATCGCTTTTTTTTTTTTAATGTTTGACAAACCAGCTAGCATTTGGAGTCAAACAAAGAACATGAGGCCAGAATGCTTAGTTCGTACATCAAAACATCCAGAAAGCTTAATGGTGTGGGGTGCATGTCATATCAATCAACTGGACAACTTCCTTTTGTACAGAAATCCATGAATGGCGACAAGTATGTTGATGTGTTGAAGGATCAATTGTTTTGTCGAGCTCGTAACGTGTGCCCAAAGCAGAAATGTATATTTCGGCAAAATCTAGCATCCCGCCACACTTCAAAAAAGATAAGACAAACTTTACAATTAATTTAAATTTCATTATTTTAGTTCTTGATCATCTTGGGACCCCCTCAATAGCGAGGCCCCGATGCATAGCATCCGCCGCACCCCCCAGATGGCCGGCCCTGTGACTTACATATAAAAACTGAGTGTCGAAGCCCTTCTCAGTTTGAATTCGAGCTCTCTTTAATAGTTGCTGAATAAGAGAAACCTTACTTAATAAGCCAGGTGCAGTTTTGAAATAGGATTTGCAAGATTTCACATGCTGTGATTTGCGGCTAAAACGTAGATTTGTAAAATGAAATCGAAGGTAACACCACGAATGAAAATGTAACCAATGTTTTCTCACTGTTGCGCCTTGTACAACCTTTCAACTGCGTGTCACAAATGAGGATGCAGTTTCTTAAATAAAAATAATTCAATTCATTGTAAAAAGCCCAAAATTTAGGAATGTGAACGAGGTGCATTTATTTTGTCCAAGCTCTATATTTAGAAAATTCTACAAAATTGACTATTTATGTGAAGTTTATCAATGTTATGTATGAAATATCTCGAGCAAATAGCTAATATCTATCCATAATAAAAGGGCTCGGTTGATTCATGAAGATGATAAAAACAATAAGATTTTTATAAAATGCATTAACGAACCAGAAGTTCAATATTAAACCAGAAGTTCAATATTAATGTACAAATATACTGGCAACGTCATAGATCAATAAATTAAGGAGCTAACTGAGAGTTATTTGAGCAACTGCTATGACGTCCCCCCCTTTTCTTCTTTTCTCCAGTTTTCCCCTAACCCTTGTACTATTTAGTTATTTAACTAAAACCAAGCAGAGACATTTGATACGGCGGAAACACGAAACCTATACTATTTGCGAGAAAGACAAGGTGGGTAAAGACTTATATAATCCTGTATAAAAAGAATTAGACTGAATTTATGGAATTCTAAAAGAAGCATATGAATTTTATATGCATGTTTTAATCCATTTTGGTTAACATAAGTAATGCTGTTCTCAGATATCAAATTCGCAGTTTAAATACAAAATAAATAAACGAATAAAATAAAATAAATAAATATAAAAAAACAAATTTATTTAAACAAATAAAAGAATATTTTGTTATTGGTTCAAAATGAT
>JAPMOR010007480.1:0-10137 GCA_026543865.1 Argiope aurantia
AAAATTAGAAGCAAATAATTTAAGAATTTTTTTACTCATTTCGAATCAGAAACTTAAATTGATAAAATAATATTTCATTTAAATATTTATAAAAATAAAGATATTTTTATTCATTTTAAAAAATATTGTGTTGTGACTTAAGCCAAGTGTGCATTGGCTTCTGAGGGCCAAGGCCCTGAACACCCGAGGGCAGAAGTCCGTCTTCCAGCTCATATGAAAATGCACACATTCGCTTGCACAACCCCTTTTTACAAGTGTGCTCCTTCACACACCTCACAAATAGAACACAGGGCAGAGAACAACCATGCTCGAATCCAGATCACGGGGAAGACGCGCTACCCCTAGACCGGCAAACAATACTGTTATCATCAGTAAGATAACAGAACACACTTCCGTATGATTTTTTATAATTCCGTAAAAATTTCTTCATGATTAAAAGGTAATATTTCAAATTATTTGTTAAAAATGTCACATTGAAATAACAAGAAAAAAAACTGCAAAAACCACTTTTCAAAAATATATGAAATAAATATTGAGTAATTACTCTACTACGAGTATTGATTTCCACACTTTACTCATCACTCTCCTTAATTTCCTTCGCACTTCTCAAACCTTAACGCATATTAACTAAATAATCCTGAGAAGACGATAGTTAAATCCACTTAATTTACTCTTCCACCGACCCTCTCGTAAACAAAGACCGGGACTGATTTCTGTGAGCTTCCGCTTCAATTAATTAGTTAATTAAAACTGATTTTGTTCCATTCTTCCTGCCTCCAGGTAGTACGCACGCACCAAATGACGAAAGTCTACTCCTAACAGTATATACCCACTCAAGCTTTCGCTATATATCAACAGCATGCAGGATATACATCACCGACCTGGGATGAACGGAGAAGGCCAGATTAAATTAAGCTAAAGTTTGCTAAGCTTGACTCGGCAAGATAATTTACATGTTTAATTATTCGTTAAATGAGTTTTGAAAGAAGGTATTTAGTATATTTATCTTTTAGTGTCTATTTAATATTAATCGATTATTCCCATAGACAGTATTGTTAGAAATTAATGAGCCTCTTGATGTGAAAATCTGCACTTAGGAAGGATTAATAGGTAATAGTTAATATTAATTTCTTTTTGTATTTAGATACGTTTTAAGAAATGATTTGTTTACTTATAGTATTTAGATAAATATTTATGCGTATAGAAAAATGAACAAAGGAAACAAATGAATAAATTTGCATACAGTATTGTAATCATTTCATGAACATTTTTATTGATATTTATATTGAATGGAGAAATGATGCTTACTAATTAACATAAGATTGATAATTATGGACACATGCAAATTTAACTTGAATCGTAATTAAATTTTATCAAGCAAAATAGATAAAATTGAAATAGCTCTTCAGTTTAATTAATCAGTTTTAGCTTCTAATCTAAATTTAAATGAGTTTTTTTTTCCTTAAAACTTACTGAATCTAATTTAGGTAAAAGCTTCCTTGAGAATTTTTAAAAACATGGACGATCGTTAAGAATGATAAAAAGGAACTTTACATAGAGTATAATTATTATTTATTGAGCGCGCAAACTCAATAAATAATAAGACATTTAAAAATACATCGAAAATAAAAAAAAAGCTAACTTTGAATCAAAATTTAAAATTGAATATTCCTGTATTAAATGACCCTATGCTTTAAAAGTATTTATTATATATAATAGTGAGATTTTATATTGCAATGGTAGTTTTAAAATCCTTAAATTAATCAAAAGCTTAAAAAATATATACAACCATTTAATGGAGTGAATCGTGTCAAAAAATTTTGGTTGGATTACATACAAATTAAAAATGATGAAATGCATACAAATAAGGAATGAAAGTTTTCAGTAATGATGCATACTATTTCATTTATTAAATCCTATTTCCTCTTCACATTCAAGAAAAATATGATAATTATGCAAAGTAAGTGAATCTGGTATTAATAAGCGCTATAATCTTTGGACGAAATAAATGGAGAAATATAATAGTGTCATATTAAAACGTTTATATTTTTATATTTGCTTTTCTCTGTAAAATTATCAACTATTATTTAAAGGCCACAATGAGTTATACATTAAAAGACGCAAAATACTAACAACAAAAAATGGGCATTATATTTCGAAAGTATAATTAATTAAAAAATTTGATTTTTCGCAATTATTAATTAAGATGCTTTTAAAACAACGTTTCTCGTTTCTCATAGAAACCTTATTGGTAATTTAAGAAACAATGTAAATAATAAATATAAATATATGCTCATTGAAGTACCCCGGAGGAAAATTAATTAATTTTATTATTATTATTTTTTTAATTTTCATGAGAAGATTTTGTAAACATAGAATAAAATTATATTTATCATAATTTTTTTTCATTTGTCAAGCCTCCTTAGAACGTTCATTAAAATTTTTATATTTTAATTAATTTAATTTAATTCAATTGATATTTAAAATTCATTGAGTATTTAAAACTTTTATGCTGTGAAAACCAAAACAATTAATTTAGATATATATTGATGCTGAAACGTAAATCTTAACGATGGCCTTAGACAGAGAATATCTGAAACACTGAATATTAAATTACAATAATTTGCAATTCATTAAAATAAAACCAATGATTACAAACGTATGAATTAAAAAAAAATGTTATATCACACGTTTCATACATTACTAATCCATAATTAGGATAAAATTTATAAGCATTTGTAAAATTTATATCACTATACATCCAGAACTGTCAAATCAACATTGCTGGTGAACGATGTAAAAAAATTCCAGATCATGAAATACATTAACATTGATTATATTATATTTTTTCAGCTTGAAATTGAATAGAATGTTAGTCCGTTCAGATAATCTGAAACTGGTGGATCTTATTTAATCAGGTTTTATTTTAAAATTTTATTCAAAAAATTAATTTAGCGAACAATTACTGATTTTTTTTAATCAACCATACACTGCAAACGAGATAGAAAATAACAGAGCAGCTGTACAATGAAACACTGAGTATTGAAAAAATGCCTTGTATGAAATATATTATGATTAATTTATTATATAAAATACTAAGAGAATTAGGAATTAAGTTTATAAATCTCTTATAATTTCCTTTTTTTAAGATTTCTTTCATTAATTTACTGAATATTCCTCGGCTTTCATTATATAATTAATGAATGTCAATCAAAAACATTTTACGTTCAAATTATGTCTTTTTAAATTCTTAGATTCCTCAGAAGCTCAAATGAATAGAGTTTTGAATCTTAAACATACCTATCCCAAAATGTGTATTGCCACCATCATATCACTAGAACCATATAATATTATGAAAAAAATGTATGATTTCATGTGATATGATTTTACATCAAGTAAACCGCTATTAGCCGCATTACAATATAGAAAATAATTCAATATGGCTGGTATTTATGTTCTTTGATAAAACTTAGCCAAAAATTAAAGACAGTCTATTATTAATTATTCGTTTAAAAACACAAATAAGTTAAAGCTGGCTGGAAATATTATTTCAAAAGATGATTTTTGTTTTTCAAATAGAATGAAACATGTGTTAAAAGCATATGAGTTAAGATATGGTTTCAAAAAATCAGAGCTATCAAAAATTTTAAAAAACAAAATAACCAAAGTGATAGAAATTGATTTTATTTTTCTAAAAAAAATGTAAATTATATGCAGGGATTGATTACTGGCATTTTGTACACATAAGACATTTCTACCTTTAACTGTTTCTTCCCACTGAAATAATTGTTTTTAATTGACTGGCCATTTCTTCTATCTTTAAAATAATCATACACTAAAATTGGGAATAAATATATTTTTATTGGAACATTCGCATTTTTTTTTATTATAACAATTTAAAATAATCCATTTTTATGTTTATTCCATAAATATACTGGAAAGAAGATGTGATTGCTCTATTATGTTTTATATAATAAATTTTACTGATGTAATTTATGTGTTTAAAGTCAAGCAAATCTAAATTCGTATTTTTGTGTATTTTTTTGAAATTTTGATGTAAAGAAAATTTTAGCGTAATGTCCAAAGCCCAATCTATCATTTATTCATACACCGTTTAGAGATTTATTCTCCAATAAGAGCGAATTTCTTATAATATTATTTATTACTAATATTACTATTAAATATTATTATTAATAAAATTTATTTTTTTAAATGCCACTTCATGCAAATCTGAATTTGTATTTTTTGTAACCTTTGAAATTTTGACTCAGGAAAATCATAGCGTGATGTCCAATGTCCATACGTTTATGTATTTATATCATTCATAAATGATTTATACATCAACAAAAACGAATGACCAATTTTTCTATTATACTGATTTTGAATTTATATTAAAAATATTCTACTATACACTTATGAAAGAAAGTGCTCAAGCTCCATTAAAATGCATTAGTGACTTATTTTCAGAAGCTATTTTTATATGTATACGTAATTGTAACTTATCCTTCAAAAATAACAGTCTCGTGGTACACCAAATTAGTACATTAAATAAAAATAACTTCCGTTCCAAAAGTGATTTCCGATCCGTTCACACGCATTGATTTAATTTGAAGAAGTTCTAAGAAGTAATTAAATTCATATCACTGAATATGTCTCCTAAGTATCTGCTATTCTGAATTCACTTCAAATTTCTCAGGACACAGATTAACTAATCTAATTCATTCAGTGTAATTTACCATTGAACAGATTTCATTTAATCCTTCTTCCTTTCACGTAAACAAAGACTGACTCTAATTTCAGCAGCAATTAATTAGTTAATTAAAAGAGATTCTGTTCCGTGCTTCTTGACTCTAGGCAACACGTATCAACCAAAGAGTGAGACTTTCCTCCTCGAAGTCTAGATTATACATCAACAGTATCTAGGATATAACATCACTACCGCGGGATGAACGCTAATCACCAGATAATATTAATCTAAAGCTGGGAAAGCTTTGCGTTGGAAGAATCTCCTACAGGTTTAGTTATTGATTAAATTAAGTTTGATAGTAAATTAATCTTTCGAAAATTTATCTTCCGATGTATATAATACAACCATTATATTTCTTTTTTATTATTGACTAGTCGCCTTTGGCGATCAGCCGGTTCGCCAGTATTACCACTCGCTACAATTTTCAATTAAAAATTTTAAGTAACTGGTCTCATAATAGATTCTCAAACAAAATATTTTTAATCTTCAAATTTTGATAGTCGTACCAAACTTATACTTTTGTTTAGATCGTTTCGTTCAATTTATTATATATATTTTGCTAATTTGTTGTTATTTCCGGTAAAACTTCAACTTTAATTTAAAGTGGAAATGATGAAATTACAATTAATATAAAGATGTTTTTTAATACAACTAAACGTTTTATTTTATTGATCATCTTTATTGTAATTTATTTATTATTATTATTAAAGAATATGGGTATTGCAAACAGAATCGATCAGTACATAATTGTTGTTTGAACTACAAAATATTTTTCATAATTTATGTAATATCTCAAAGAATAATTCAAAAAAAATTTCTCAGATTCAGCATAAAATTCAGTTTTTAGTTTTGCTTTCAAAAGGATTGAAATGAAATCTATAATAATATTTTGTTACGGCCTATAAATATATTTCAAAAATTATGAAGTCTAAATTTAATGCAGTAAGGTATCATATTCTGAGAAATATTCTGGACACAGGAAATTTTAAATGAATGAATGTTTCTAGTTTCCACGATCAACTAAGACTTATCTATGAAGTTTTGAATGTTAAAAATTTAAAGAAACTCAAAATTTTCATAATCCTAGGCCAATTAATCTTGAGAAACCTGAGCGCTGATTGGCGTATTTTCTTTGAAACGATCTATGGAAAATCTAAAATTATCCTTTTTTTTATTGAATAGTGATATTAAAATTTTCATAAATCAGTCAGTTTAAGTGACTGATTTAGTTGATGGGAAATTAACTCTTTTTATTTAAAATATTAGTGTTTCAAGAACATTTTGTTAATTGTGATTTCCACCCCAGAAGCTTTATGTAAAATCAAAAATTAGTTATTTATTAGAGCATTTATTGAATCAAGTTACATAAAATATAATCATTTTCCATTTAGACCATTTTAGCAGATCTGTGTCTTACTAAAGGTTTACAAATTAGCTGTGTGGCCCTAATTTGAATAGATAGCCTGTTCATATTAAACAAAACTTGCCTTAAAATAAAACTGGTTTATTGGATTAATAATATAGAGAGTGTAAAACATCATAAAATAATTTTTCTTGAATTTATTTTTTAGAAAAAAATAATATTTCATATTTGTTTCATTTCCTACAGACACGTGCAGAAAATTATATTTTTGTAGATTTTATTTCCAAAAAGATTTAATTTATTTTTAGCTGTAGCTTTAATCAATGTGATGGCAACACTTTGAAAAAAGCTAATTTTTTCCCATGAATGCGAAACGTGCTGGTGAAGCTTTAATTTTATTTTTATTTTGTACGAAAAAAATTGTTGAAAAATATAGTTAAAATATTTATTTAAAAATTCATTTAAAATAGAAATTTAATTTTAAGGATAAAACATTTTTATCATTTAAAAGATAAATTTTTGATCTTTAACTTCATGTAAAAATCTTTTTTGTGCGGTAATATTTTCGGAAGTTATAGCAGAAACACGCTAAAATTTCGCTTAATTTTTAAGTAAATAAAATTCTAATTTAAAAATTCGAAAAAATAACCCCCAGGTGCACATTCCCGGCCTCTAGGGTATACAAGTGCCAAATTTGGTAGCTGTAGGTTGAATGGTCTGGCCTGTAGAGCGCCTACACACACACATACCCGCACACACACATTGAGCTTTATTATATGTATTGATAAAAATGCTCGAAAATTTTGCAATCTGTCGGTTTGTTAAGCTAATTGAATGTTTAATGTATTGAATTTTTTCATTTCTGTAAGCTAAATAAGGAGATTTAATTAAATAAAATAATTGATTAAGCATAATATTTTAAAGAAAATTCAATTCAATTCTAGAATATTTACATTGATTTTCACATTTATCAGTTATTATATAGGGGTTTTTGGTTTTGGTTTAAATATTTTTGGTTATCATATTAAAAGCTTAATTTACCTTCTGACGTATTTTTTTAATTTACTTTCTGGCGTATTTTTTTAAAATTATTTTTCGAAAGTAGTGTTTATTTCAAAGAATAAAATTTGAAATGCTGAAAATAATGTTTAAATATATTATTAAAATAATTATATATAAATTTTAATAAAATCATAGATGGATAAGTGTTATTTCCAATATCATTCAATTATTCACTATAATGTAAATGTTGTTTTCATTATAATTGAATGTTTAATGAGCGTAGATTTGGACAATTAATGTATGTTTGCAAAGGCTATATAATTTCCTTCCTTCGGAAAGTTGTTAAATCAAATGTTTAAGTGCAATTCAACGAATCTTTATTTATTGGACGAATAAATTGAAGGAGCCAATAATTCTAAGAAGAATTATGTAAAGAATATGTAACGATTGATTAAATAATATTAATTTGAACAAATATATTTTATAAATTTAAAATTAATATACTATGTATTCAGTACGCTCAGTAAAATACCTTGCCAACCTCTTAACTTCGAAATTTCTGCTGCTATATTCATAAAAATGGTATCTAGGTAAAGCAAAGTTGCTATGCATTATGGAGTGAAACCACCTACGGTGCCACCTGATGGCAAACTCCAGAGTTAGCATCCCCATCTCGGAAACAGAATGAGATAGAGAAAAGTTATTTACAAAGATCTAGAGTATCATCGATTTAGTATGAAGAAATACCTTGTAGACATTAATAAGAAGAATAGAGCGGTTAAAAAGAGCATTTGTTTTTGATTTCCTACACTGTGAGATGACAAAATAACAGGAGAAAGAAAAATACAATTAGTTATAGAAATATACCTTTACATGAGATGTCCAAACTTATGACTGTTAGCTGCCATGCCCTATTTGAATTTCGCTTTGCACGAGTTGGAGTACAGAAGGTGAAAGGTTGGCACAAGCGTCCATATTGTGGCGTTTAAAGTCCTAAAATGTTCATGGTGGGTCGCATACGTCTGTTGTTTCAGGTATCAACACAGGAAAAAGTCCAGTGGATCCAAATCATGCTAAGGTGGAGGCCAATCTTTGAAATAACCATACCTATTATTTGGTTTCCGATTTCCTTGAAGAAGCACTGCTTCACAAGAGATATATCGTAAGCAATCGCGCTGTCTTGTTGAAACCATAGATTCTTAAGATTAGACAACGGAAGTTGTTCAAAAAACCAGATATTACGTTCTGTAGCAATTGTATATCGTGTATCCGTTAACGTGTCATCTAAAAATATTCAGCTAATCAACTTGCTATTGTAAATTGAATACCAAACGTTAATAATAAACCGCTTTTGATGTTGAACGTTAGATTGCTGTCTTCGTATTGATCCATCAGGTGGCGCAAAAGGTGGTTTAATTCTGTAGCGCATAGCTACTTCACTTAGATACTTCTTTTATGAATACAGCAGAAGATGTTTCGAAACTAAGAGGGTGGTAAGAGCCCTAAGTGGGCATATGTATACAATAAAGTATTATTAATTATTATGGGTACTGTTTGTATCTGGACTACGGATAAGACAATGCCTCAATGAAAATTCCTGATAAAAATCCCATTATTAAAAGTGAATTTAAAATTTAGAAAGGCTTATTCAAGGAATTTTTAAATTTAGACACATGTCTATACCTACTGTATTGTGTTCTTGCGATTGACGTATCTTTCTTCTCGTTCTTTTTAACAAAATATAAATTTGTCTAGCAAAGAAATCTCTAAACATTAATACAGTCAAAAGAAGATAGTATCCTTATAGGGTATAAAATCGATGATTTTGAAAATAAGGTATTAGAAGGATCTTTTCTTTCTTGTGATGTTATATTGATAGAAAACTATTTCTTCGTTTCCGACAAGCTTGGATATTCTTCAAGTCATCGGTATCCCCTTTCACACTTCTTACTTCTTGTTGCGCCCTTCAATGCTTTCATCAAACTTGAGGTAGCTGCAGCCTATACAGGGTGTTTTCATCACACCACTTCCTCCCATCGATAACCATAGTCAAAGCTACAAGTATAGAAATGTTGTTCTTTGTCCCGAGAATCCTCAGTAAAATTTCATTAGAAGAATGAGAAAATTTCTATTGCCAAAGTTGCGAGAAAATTATTGCTTAAATAAATAAAATAATCACTGACAATACATTTATAAAAGTTTTTAAAATTATTTTATCATTTATATTCGCTAATAATTGGCAGGGCTTTCAGCTTCACTATTTTTCACCAGACAGTCGAATCGTCAATGTAATCAATGTCGATGCTTTCTAAGCACAAGAAGGCAATTATATATAAAAAAAAATAACTAGAAATTCCAACAGTAGATTGTGGTGATCGAGTCAAATAATTCGTAGACGAAATTAGTATAACTTTAACAGTATCAGGTATCGGATACCATGTGTTTATTCCGGAGAGTTTTCTAGTTCTTGAAACCAAACTTGAAACCATGGCATCGAAGCAGGATCGTTATTGACATTGAAATAGACAGCTGGTCATTAAAATTGCAACACCAGGATAAAATGATCCGACGAAAGTTCAAAATCACAAGAAAGGAGAAAGGGGTTGAGATGTGCAAATGATTAGAATTGCTGAACGACAAAGCTGGATACAGGAATGACACAATGTCGTTTTTCTTGACAAGTCCCGGTTCTGCGTGCAGTATTCTGATGGACATATACATGTCTGGAGGTTCTAAGGAAACTGCAAGTCATCTGCTTGCGTTCAATATTAGAAAATAGATCCTTCACCTGAAGTGATGGTTTTGGAGAGACTGAGTACACGACACGCACATCTCTAGTTGTTCGGATCGAAGGTCATTTGAACGCATATCGGTACATTTATGACATCTTACATCCAGTGACTGTGTCATCTTCCAGCAAGATATGTTGCACGTCGTTTTCTAAACATTCTCGATACACAGGATAATCGATTGTTGCCCTGGCTTGCACGGTCTCCAGATTTATCACCCACTGAAAACATCTGAT
>JAPMOR010007486.1:0-15272 GCA_026543865.1 Argiope aurantia
ATAATAAAAGATGTTATTCTGCAAGATTATATTGCTCTAATAGCATAGCAATGAATTATATCCATATAAATGCATTAATAAATTCAAATTTAGAGCTAGACAATTTGAGTATCTATGAAACAAGTAAAATCCTGAATCATGCATTACACAAACATTGGGAAAATAAACAGAAACAGAACCTATGGCTCAAAAAAGAACATGCATATTTAGGAAATTGGTCAGGATATAGGGATTCATATTATTCAAATATTTAGAACTGAAACATCAAATAATTTTTAAAATGCAGCAAAGCAATTTTATAAAAAAGAAACAATGAATAACTTAATAATTTAATATTCTTATAAATAATTTCAATTTTTACCATTTCATACATACAAAAAGGAAATAATAAATTGCCAAATTAACTTATATATTTTTATATTTAGATTTTGCTCACAAGAATTAATTGAAATGCCAAGTTTTTGTCTAAAATTATTCTCATTCCATCTGACTTTCCTGGGGGAAAAAATTTCTAACTAAGCAAATATATTTTTATTAACAGAAAAAAAGATATAATAAATGGCAGCTTAAAATACCCCTCACTCCATATTATTGATAAATACAATAATACACATTAAATAGGTCTTACAACTATAGAAAGAACTTAATACACTTATACAACTTTCATTTTAATAAATTTTTATAGCATATAAATTATTATTGTTTAAAACTAACTTTTACATAAACATATTAATTAGTTTTAAATATCTAATCAACTATGGAAAGAATTCAACACACTTGTACAACTTTAATTTTAATAAAGTTTTATAACATATAATTTATTGTTTAAAACTAACTTTTACACAAACATATTGAATAGTTTTAAATATCTAATTATTATATTAAAGACCATTTGGTTGGGTGTCTAGATATATAGTGTAACTTTTTCAATTACAATCAACACAAATTGTTTCTAACAAAACTGCACTTGTATATATTTTATAGCCAACTAAATAATAAGTTTGATAGCATTCATTTTAAAATAAAAATTCACATTTATGAATCATTTTTGACAAAATAATAAGCATGTAAAATTTTCTGGAAATAAAATATAAAAACTTTATTAATTAATTAACATAATTGTAATTTATAATTTCACACTTGTTTCAAACTGAAATTATTTTTAAAATTAATTGAAAATATTATAGTATACCCCAAATTAAATATATATAAATATAGAAGCCAGAGCTTGCTAATCAAATTAGCTATGAAAATTAGTTTAAAAAACTGATTTTCTGTTCCCTTAAATTTATTCTTTTAGTAGAGCAAAAAGATAAATTTTAATAAAAAATAAATGTAGCTTTATATAAAATGTAGGAAATCTTTGAGGTAAGATATGGTACATTTAGCAGTTTGGAGATTTCCCAATAAATCAGGCTGCATAATAGATAACTGAAAACAGAAACCTGCACTTATATGCCAGAATATTAAATACCTAATAGCAAATTCATCAAAAGTACAGACAATAATAAAATGTTATTTTTTAAAACTTAAATCTATCTATAAAAAATCTGAAATTTTATTATTTTTTATTTCTGTGTTTTTATATCAAAGCATATCAGCAGCATACATTAATAATAAATGTTATTTTCACATGAATTTTCCATGAAATTAAAATACAATTAACTTAGATATATTAATATATTAAAAGAAATTAATATACAATTTATATACAAATGCATAGATGAAAAATAATTTCATAAGAATTATAAGTGGAATTTGAGTAAATTATGCAGTTATATTTGAAATAATTAATCTAATTTCAAAACTCTTAAAAATATTTTTCATCAAAAACCGCCTTGTTATTAAAAATTCTAGAGATTTAAAGTTGCATGCCAACTTCTAGGATTTATTCATTAAAAAAATATATATAATTTATTCGTGAAGCAATTTTAACGAATTCAACAACTTACTAAATAAAATATGATTCCACAGAAGTTAAGAATTTTAAGAAAACATGAAATCAAAACTACAGGGAACGATATAAAAAAATCTAAATAAAATTAGTTTCTTTCACACTTAATGGTCATAAAATATCTAAAATAAAATAAACTGGTATAAAAGTGGAAAAGAATAAATTGAGCAGCTAATGTATAATTTTTTGATGAAGAATAAAAAAAGCTGCTAAAAAAGAATATGTACTTACCTGAATAATTATTATCAGAGAACTTCTGCGACAGAAAAAAAAAATCTTATTACTAGAGAAAATATTATATCCACAAAAAATGCTCTAAATTAATTTTCATACAAAATGAAAATCAGCAATACAATTATTTAACACATAACGTGATGCTTTTCTAAGTTCGGTATTTTAAGACGGATAAATGGTAAAATTCCATCATATCAAAGGTATAGTCCTGAGTCTGAGATACGTAGAACGAAAATGAGAGTATCCAAAAGTCGCGGCGACTACACGCATCCTCATGAATTAGTCAATTGTTTATTCAATAGTAGACTAACGTCACAAGCATGACTTGATACACGTTGTTTTAGTTTTAAGTTCTCTGAACTAATAATATTGCGTTCTTCCTGACATGACTACGAGGATCCGGATTTACATACTGAACGAGTGTTTGTACCCGAATCCAGCTTGTCGTATCCATGATAAGAGTGAAGAAATTGCGTATTCCCTTTTTTTTCTTTAAATAAGAAATAATTTTGGTATTGTTCTTTTCAAAACTGCTTTATATAACTACTGTCTTTATATATCTAATCATACTTTTAATTTTTAAAAAGTGTTGTTAAATGTATGTGAAGTTTTTTGAAAGAAAAATTAGAATAAATTTTTATTTAATTATCCCTTTTTTCTCTTTTAGTTGATACTTTCATATATTTGTTGTTTTACGTATTTGTTGTACATATTATCAACAAATGGCGTCTGCAGTAGAGTCTGCTTTTGATCGCAATGTTATATCTCAAAAATATAGAATCACCAGCACTAACTCTTACTGTAAATTTCGCAGTTTCGAGAATTTTACAGTGAATAACGTCAATTATAATTCATACGTACTTTCGAATTGTCACAGCCATTCTGTAATTTGAAGATGAATATTGAATATTCCTTTATCGTCTAATCCGCGAAACTGACTGTATTGTTTTATATGGTTATTGAGTAGTCTTGAGACTGCTTGAGAGTTTTTTTTTATGGTATGTGAAATAATAAAAGTTGTGGTTTTTTTTAATATATATTTCCATGATCATCGATGGATGTCCACTCTCGAAATTAACCGGACTGGATGGAAAGAATCTGTTCTTTTTGTGGAGTGAGTTCGTGGATCAAAATCTGTATGATCAATTCCCACTTCTCTATCAGCAACATTCCACGTTGGTATTAGTAATTTTTTTTTGATAGATAGCTTTGTTTACCTTTTTTTTTTGTACTTTTGTTGATGCAACTTAGAGACGTTTGTGCATGTTCTGGCTTTGATACTTTGTCGAAAAATCTAGTTTATAATCAAATATTTAGGATCCGTCCTTTTGTTATTTATTTAAAATAAAATAAATTAATTCTAATTTAAAAGAAAACTAAAACAAAAATGCTTTGGGGAAATTGTCCATCTCAACTTTTACTGTAAATAGAACATACCTAAATTATTCAGTTTAAACAAATTATCAACAACTTTGACAAACAAATCATGTTTTACAGAAAACACTAAAACTTTGTATTTCGAAAAGTCATGAGATATATTATTATACTTATGTGAGTATAAGGTGTCCTTTAAATGCTTAGAAACCTCAAAAATAGTTTTAGGTTAGTTATAATTCCTAAAAATTCATGCGAAATTTTTTTGTTATTATACGTCTTTTATAATAATCATTATCCATCACGAACATGAAAACAATGCATATTTCACAATGGCAGTCAGGCTGGAAATAGGAGTGCAAAGGGGTAGTGTTAAAATTAATTAAAATTGTTAGTGAAAAAAAAACTGGCAAAGAGTTTTGACTATTTTATCTATAGGAAACATGTTAAGCACTTATATATTTTGGAAGATGGGAATCTGCACCTCGAATTGATTTTTTTTTTTCAAATTTTAGTTAATTAACAAATAATCGAAAGTTTTGGAGTTTTCCACGATAGTTCCTGACAATATTACAGCATAAAACTGAACTTTACATCAGCTCAAAATTTAAAAATTATCTTTTCAACGATGCCATTTTCCCAGCTGTATATTTCGTCTAATTTCACTTAATTTTTGAAGAATATTTTGTGCTTATTTTATATCAATATAATTCAGTATTTAAAGCGAAACTCATATTGTTCTCATTGTTGTCACTATTATTTCCTCCTGGCTATTTTTTTTCATTTTTAATTATTAGGATGTAAAGATTCTGCTTATTTCTTCAGGTTGAGAAGGCTTCGGTGTAAATTATGTTTTAAATAAAATTATTGAAATTTTGTTGCACTTGCAATTCAGGTGTGCAATTTTGTTGCGTTTGCAATTTGTATGATTTAAGGTTTAACTTTAAACTCGCGCAGTGTTCCCATTTTTTAAATATTGTTGCTTATCTTTGTGACATAACTGAATGCATAAAGATATTGACACGAAATTAAGAAAATGCATAGCATATTAAACAGAATGGTGTAAAAGCTGATAAAATAAACTCTGTTATATATCTATTAAAATTTGTTTTTGATAGAAATCTAAAAGCTTAAAAATATTTTGCTGAAGAAATTATTAATACCAAGTTACACAAAATAGTTAATTGAAATTTTTGATAAAAAATTAATCCTACTGATAATTTGGAAGCACAGGCGTATTTGACCTTTTGCACTCTGAAAAATAATTCAATGAATAATTATTACCTAATACAAGAACTTGCTTATTGCTCCAAAAATTAAATTTATATAATTGATGTTGCATTTCCACGAAAAATTAATCTACATTTTCTTATTTTGTACTCTGTTAGCACAAAATATTGTACGATATCTCCACGATGTTGCATGACATTCGGAATGTCAACCAATATCGTGAAAATATTGTAATAACATTGTTGGACATTTTGTGCTAATAGGGTAAATATTTTTAACTATCAAACTTATAGAATAAATAATCTCAAAATGATGCACCGTCTTCTGAGAGGAGACATACGAGTGCAAAGGGTTAGTTCTAAGTAAAACGCTTAGACGTAAAGGCAATGTTTTGCTCAACAAACTATTTTTAGGCATTTAATTTTCAGACAATAAAGCTGTGTTATTTTGATAATATTATATATACTCTGATCAATGTGCACATAACTTTTTCAAGAAGAAACTGATATAAATAAAGCAGTTTCATGATATCATAGTTTTATTAAAAGAAGTAATTATGCATTTCATCTATCTTTTAATTTTCACGGTACTGTATTTTAATCTTTTATTTGTCATGTTTAACCCTTTTTATTCAGACGGTGTGTAAAAATACTATTTAAGACATGCTGATATCTTCGTAATATGATTATTTTTTTCTTATGGTATTGTAACGTTTCCCCGTTTCCTTCACAGGATAATTGATGTTCCGACCAGATGTAACGCCACCTGTTTTTCCACACATCGTTAAGTGCTTCCGGACCGCCATATGGGGATTCTCTTCGCCAATGGAGTCATTGTGTCTGGTTATTTGTTGTATCCAGATAAAGGACCACATATACGTGTTTCATCGTTTCAAAGAGACCCATCATATCTTCAAGGGAGAAGAACGTCGGAACATCAATGTGTTAAACTTTTTTTTTCCATTATGAAGGGACTCCTCACTTCGAGGAACGATCATTAGCATCCGTTGTCATTAAGTGTCGGTCAGCGGTGAATTTTAATGTTAATGTTCAGTGTGTTAGCGGTGAATTGAATAAAATTAACATGTGTTCGGGAAGGGTTAGCTACAAAGGTGGATCATGAGCAGACATTCCCGCGATCGACTGGGGACCGTTGAGGAAGCATTGATGAGCAGCTATTGGGTGATAGGCAACTCAAGTTCATCAATGGGAAACTCAGAGGCGGAGTTCTGGCATTTTTTTAGAGAGAAGAGCAGTGAGAGCCGTTTAAGGAGGAGTTGGCGAGACGTGGGTGTTCGAAGGTGTTCCTGGTTTTGTGAGAAGCTGCATTTGATTCGGGCTTCTGTGTTAGGATCCACTCGATAAAGATCGGGGGATTTCTGAAGAAGCCCCTGGAGTAGCAGTATGAGCTAACAATCTGTTAGCCCTTTTTGTGTGTGTGTGTGTGTGTGTGTGTGTGTGTGTGTGTGTATTCTCCGATTCGATCGAGGAACTATTCCATGATTAAACTTTCAACTGCTGTGTGAATTTTCTAAATAATACTAACTTAGATTAGAACGAGTTGTTTTTGTCTACATATAAGGCTGTAAATAAAGGAATTGTTTGTTACGCTACTCCCTTCTTTGATCGATTAGGATCAAGACATTACAGTATTTAAAAGAACATGAAGATATTAGCGCAGGTAGTAAGCAGTAGATAACAATTAAAGGAAGCAAATAAAAATCCTTAATTATTAACTGCATTAATTAAATAACTTTAATTTTAAAAAAATGTATTCCTCTCTATGGTGTTATTCTGCCCCAAAACTTATTTACTAATGCAAAAATAAAATTGAAATGATGATGGTAAAATAATTCGGTAAATATAGACTTAAACAAGATCCTACTAATAAATTTTGAACTATGAAAGAAAATGAAGCGATTAAATATTTGATGAAACAATGAACCCAGGTTGAATTCTAGAATAAGAATGTAATTTGTTGTTGAAAATTAGGCTATATATATATATATATATTTAAAAAAAGGCCAAAATTTAAGAAGATTTTACATGTACATTAAATTGGATTATTAAAAAAAGCAATTTTTACTTTCGAATTTATACGAAATATGCAAGGAAAACGTACTGCAAAAAAATCGATCTTGATATTCAGATGAATCTCCATGTGTCTAACTGAGATCGAAAAAAACATTTTTCGATCTCAGTTAGGTCTGTCTGTCTGTGAGCACGATGACTCGAAAACACTTTGAGTTACAAGGATGAAATTTTGTAAATTCACTTTACACTAAATTGTTAAAGATTTTTCTCAAATTTTGAACAAATTCCAAGCAAAAGAAGTCTGTCTGTCTGTTTGTTTAGTTGGTTGCATGAGGAAACATGAAAACTGCAAAACGTAATGAGTTCGATTCAAAAACATGGTTCACGGGTTTGGCATCTAAAGCGTAGATTATCATATTTTGAGCGATAGGTCTGTACTTTCGAACGCATGTAAACGCAACGACTGTTTTGGTATAGGGCTTGTAAGGTCTCACCTTTTATGGTTTACAACTAAAAACTTCGATTTTGAAGATAGTGATTTTAATGATAACCAAATTTATTTGTTATACCAATTAAGAAAATTTAAGGAGAGCATTGGAAGTTCAAATTCAATAACCTTGCAATATAGTAGGCTTTGTACAATGGAGACTGGCCTTTATAATAAAAATTAAAATTGTGTCAAGCACGAAAATTTTTTTTCAGCATATTGAGAAAATTACTTAAAAATTTGTTTAAATCTCTATTAATTTGAGATGATTTAAACACAATTCTGAAATGTAAATACAGAGGCTTTATTTGACGATATTTATTTATGACGATATGAAAATTATAAACATTGTTTATTTATTTTAAATTAGACATTTATAATTAAACAGAGTTGCCACTCAAATCTGGAAAAAAAATTCCATGTGTTTTTCTTGTTTTTTCCCTGTACGTATATTCAAGATACGAGAAATTGCACGAATAACACTCATGTGCTAATTACACTGCAATATGGTTTTAAGGAGTGGAAAAAGCAAGGAAAGGAAGCAACAATTTAATATTATTCGAAACCGCATATTAAAGGAAGATTTATATTTGCATACAGAAAAAACAATTTATCTTTATTAATTATTTAGAAATTAAAAAAAATTGTATATTAAGGGGTGATATATTACCTCTCTTGTTCTTTAAGTCACACAAAATTAAGAACTTGAGTGGAATAAAATACGAAACATTTTTGTTATCATGATACAAATCATTTAATGACTACTTAATGATTAAAAAAAACGTTACTTTAAAAAAAGTTACAAAGCTTATTTATTCATTTTTGACAATTCATGTATTTAGGCATCAATTTCTGTAACTTATGCAGATGTTTCAGCTATCAGTTTCAAGGAGCTAAATGGCCTAGTCCGTAACAATAAGGTAAGACATTTTTGTACAGCTTAACGCACATTTTTTTTTTTTAGTTATTTCACTTTCAATGAACATATGTTAATATATATATATGTATGTATTAAATAAATATGTTATGTTAAATATGTTTCCGATATATCATAAAACGCATTAAATGACAAATGTGACAACAAGTTTAAATGCCCATAAAAATTCAACATTCAATGAACTGGTATGCATTTTGTTGTTTTCTTCTTTCGGCATGACCAATTAAGTACCTGTTTTCCCATATTACTAAGGCTTATTATCTTCATACAAAGCGAGCAGTATTCCACAAACGGATTTTGCGAAACGTCTCGAACCCATTCAGAAAAGCAGGATTGATTTTTATCCTTCAGTTAGCATTAAATATGGATTTTGAGCATGTCATTATTTCGAAACTTTTTTCTAATCTACTGTGAATAAGCTCACAGTTTTATCAAATAATAAACAAACCAATCAATAAATTCACGTGTGAATGACTTAACACCACCGGGTTGTTTCCGCAGATTGAATTGACCGCAAAATCTGCAACGACCTTTTTAAGTATAGGACTTCCCTTTTGTGACATCAAAAGGTTTATTGTTCATCATTTTTTTTTCTATTTGGCAAAAATCATGGGATAGGCAGATCAGAAATACATTCTGTTGAAACGAACACTGTTTCTTGGCTTGTTCATCCTATACGTGAGATGGATGTTAAATTGACAAGTCTCCGTATAGGGCATACACATTTTACTTATAAGCATCTCATATTTTGACCAAAATGCGCCTATGTGCAACAGTTTCAAAGTACATTTTACTGTTCGTCATATTTTAATTCAATGCCCTGTTTTTAATTCTTATCGTGCTCATTTTTTTTTTACCTCGGCATCTTTAACATTACAAGACCTGAATCTTAGATCTTTTACATTCTAAAGATCTGGTGGGTGAAAAATACCACCCAAATATTTTTAATTTTTTAAAAGCTATTAGTTTTTTTAATTTGCATTTAGCATCTTTTTTTTCCTATAGTGTTATAAAAGATTAAATGAATTACTTCTTTGCATTGAATTCTTATGAATCATGGTTTTAAATTTTAAGATTCTAATCGTATTTATTTCATTATTTTTCATGTGTTTTTATCTTTACACCCCTGATCTAGTTTTTTAACAAATGAATGTTTTATAAACCTTTGTATGATTTTACCATTTGATTGGCGCAGCATAGCCAAGCATGGCTCTTGCGTCAGAAACCAACACAAACCAAACCAAAACCAATCCGCAGATTGAATGCTGCTATTCCCCGAAAGAAATGTATTCGATTCTTTCACGCAATTATAGGTGTCTCGAGCATGCTCATTAGCTACAATTCGGGAATCTTAAGGAAAAAGAACAATTGTCTAGCAAATCGAAACTTAAGTTATCTATATGGGAAAAAAAAGGAGAGAGTAGAAAAGAGTAAGTTTCCGTATTAACAATCACTAATGATATTATGTTTTGGGAAGCTACGAATATCATATTTTATTCTTGCAATCTTTAGTGATCGGCATTTTTTAAATTGGAAAAAAAAAAAAAAAAAAAACTAAGAAACTTAAAATTCCTTATATTTTCCCGGTTTTTATGAATTCGCCTGCATTTTCCCAGTTTTTTTAGAAATTATTTTTAAATTACCTGAGTTTTTCCAGGTTTTCCCGATGGCGTGGTAACTCTGCTAACGTAGTAAATTTCAAGAAACCCTTTTTAGTCTCTTATCGATGATGCTAGGTTAAGGAAGATAGTTGAGAATTATTTTGAATAAGATTGCAATGTTTATTAAGGTTGAAATTTTTTTCGATTGTGCATTTTTTCCAGGAAATGAATTTTCTTATTCTCATGTTCTAAAGACAAATTGAATAATTTTGACAGTTGAAATTTTTGAATTGATAAATTAACAAACAAATAGAACTAATCTTTGAATGGAAAAGTTATGTATACCTATGAAAGCGAACTGAAAGAGATAATTTTTACTTTAAAAAATAAAAACACAACTTGTATCTACAGTAAAATTTTATTTCAATGATAACATACATTATTACATTTATAATTCAGTTCTATATAAAATGGAAGACATTTTATCACGCCAAAAATTATAAAACATTTAACAACTTTTTCAACTGCGATCAATAAGTATACTGAAAAACATTTACAAAAAACCAACAGACAACAATACATCAAATTGATTTGTAATAAAAAATATTTGATGCGATGGAATTCACTTCAGTTTGTCATTAACAATAGAATTCGTTTCGAAGAAAAAGAAACATTGAGCACATCTGAGATACTTATAAAAATTATATTTATTAAAATGGAATATCAGATTTTCATCAATAAACGAAAGATTCTTTAAGGAATAAATGAGATTAAATGTAACGATTTTAAAAATTACTACTTTTGCAAATATTTTCAGACATTTATTTACTTTTTATCATTTCATTCGGACGGTAGCTGCACAACAAGCAAATTTGGCAACATCTTTATGAAAATTCCAATCATCTTTAAATAGACAGAGCATAAAGTACGGTTTATATTCAGCCATCTATAATCCATCCATTAAGACCACGCATGCGCAGCAATTATATAATTCAAATACTTTTCCTTTCAAGACAAGCACTTGTTATTGTCCGTTATTTTAGTGCATGTGCAATCTTCCTTCTGAGCATGCGTGATTTACTGGAATCTTATAACTCGCTGAGTGTAAATCCATCTAAATGTTTTCAATGATAAACAAAAATGTACCAGCAAAAATATTTGTACCACACACAAATATATATCTATATAATGCAGATAAAATAGAGATTTTTTTTGTTATTATCATAATAGCAGCACTTCAATATTTGATTTATTTTCTAGAATAAGTGAAAATATGATTTTCTTCTTTATTAGCACAAAATGTCCAACAACGTTGTTGCAATATTTTCACGATATTGGCCGATATTCCCAACATCAAACAATATCGTGTATATATATCGTACCATATTCTGGTGCTAATAGGATTTCATTTAACAGTAAACTTTTAGTATATATCATCACACAAGTTTCAAAGTAATTATCAGATAAATGGAACTCCATTGTAAATTATTTTTAAATATATCTGGTAATACAAATAAATATTTTTTCACACAACAAACAGCGCTACCTATTTCAATTTTCCAAGTTCAACAGGAGGAAGGGGGGGGGATGGCTGTGACAAATTCATGCTTTACGTCCTTTTGTAAAACTCATAAATTTGATTAAGTGGCCATGCTTGTTAAATAAATGGCAATTCATAATGTGTGCCCAGATAAAAAAGGAAATTTTCGCTGTGTCTAATCATATTAGGATCTCACATGTTTGCAAGGAGAAGAGGCATTATGGCTTCTTAAATTTGAAACAAATATATATTACTCTGCAATGAAGCCCAGTTTCTTTTATGACGGAGACCTATTTACGGATTGACTGGAAGGTAATAAACAATTAAAGAATAAGTGTGTAGCAACAAGTTGCTGAGACGTAAACAAGCCATCAAACACAAGAATGAAGGCATTCAGGAAAGGTATTGTGTTGGTCTAAGAAAATGTTAGATCATATATAATTTCCGAATCATCCATCATATAACTCTAGTATCTTGCTGACTGACTTTCATATCTTAGTCTTCTTAAAGAAATTACTGAAAGGTAAACAGTTCACCGACGACGAAGTGTCAAGACATTGTCAGTAACCCAGGAATTATTGCAATTAAGGCATCCACTCCTATCCTGTAAACAGATGTTTAAGATCAGCAAATGCTTCAGTGTCAATGGTAATCTTATATGCAGGTGTCATGTTTGGTAGAACTGTTGTAAAAATAATCTTATACAGTAAAAATATTCCTGTTAATAAAATTTCGATGGGAAATATTTAAATATCCTTTCTATGTGATTTATTATATTAAATAAATCACTGAAAGGAAAACGATTCATCTGTGACAAGTAAGTGTAAGGACATCGTCGGCAACACAGGAGTTTTTATACTTAAGTCTTCCAATTCATTTCCAAACTCTATTATCATAAAATGCCCAACAATATTGTTACAATATCTTTATGATATTAGCAAGCGTTCAGAATATCGAAAAACCTCTTGGTGATGTCTCAGAATATCTTGTGCTAATAGGGAATCGTGAGGAAATGAGTAGCAGGATTAAAGAATGCACTGATGTTAAATAATAGTTATGAGTGGGTATCACGTTATACGTAAACTGTAATAAAAATATTTGTAACATTTTTAATTTCAAATAAAATCGTTGTTTCCTTTTCATCTGGGCACATCTTCTAATTATTTCACAATTAAAAGATGAAAATTGGACGTTTCCAATAGATTTTTTATATCCGAAGGATTTCATAGTTAAACTGCAGAATTGCCCACTTATTTGGCACATTTTTCGGTAGTCAATTTCACTCTTGTGTAGTATCTTCTGGAGAGGTTGCAACTGCGAGAAACAAGATACGAGAACACGCCAAGTTGGCGATTTTAAAAATTGCGCCAAGTATGCGATTCTGAAATTTTATCGATTTGCGTAAATGGATATTTTAATCATTGATTTCATAAAAATCAGTAGGAAATTAAAAAATGCATTTAAGTTAACAAAATACAAGTTAATATGACAAAATACAATCCAACTTTTATCACAGTCTTTACTTAAACTTTTCATCGAGATTCGAGACAATAACAATTTTACTCGTCAGATTTTGTTGCAAGTAACTGATTTCAAAGGCATGTGAATATTTATATACAATAAGGAAGCTAATTACACAATTACTGAATCCAATAATGCAGGGTCGTCTTATTCATCAATAGATTATTTGAGGTTGTTTGTCCAAAGGCGCCTATTTTCTCAACTGGTTTTATTTTATTTTTGGAATAAAAAATGTATGAATTTAAGGGTGTTAAAAGTAAATATACGATTACGACTTGTAATTGGAAAGTCATAGATTATTGTTACACTTCCTATGCTATATAAACATGTATATCAGTACAAAAAATATTCATATAAGACAGAGTAATAAAATTTTTCACTATGCATATAATAAAAATTGATAAAGTATGCAACTCCCAGTTGCTAAATCTAAAGAAGTGTATCATTTTCAGTTCTTTAATCACATTATATAGGACAATATTAACAATTTTAAGCGCCATTTGTGCTTAAAAGAATAAAATTTTGATAAGGTGACGCTCAAAATGTTAAAAAAAAAAATACTAAATATGTGTTGTATTACAAAGTGTAGTAGAATATTATTTTAAAAACAATAATTTTAATAATCTGAGGCCACAGGTTAAAAACTTATTCGAGACGTGTCATCTTTATTGAGTTTATATAGAATCTAGAGTGTATCTACCATCTGTTTAAGAAAACGCCAAAATTTTTGTGTTAAGAGTGCATATTTTGGAATTAATTTTGATATATGCATCTTCATATACAAAATATAAAACCTATAAATGTGAAATATAAGACTGAATTTATATGTATTGTAATTTAATATTTATTAATATATTCTATTAATAATAAAAAACATTAAGAGTAGTAGAAATCTATTAAAAGTAAAAAATTTAAAATAGTAGAAAGTTTGTGCCATGTGTGCTTAAATTCCGAGGAACTATTCCATTGAAACCCCCAAATTATTCTAGACTAGATTGCTCTAATTTATTAAGACGACCCTACAATAATGGTTTAAAATATTAATTTTAAAAACAATCGCCGTGACTAAGCTTTTAAAGAGCGCCTAGGTAATGTAAGATTCGGTACTTCCCTTTTTTTTTTTAACTTTCAAAACATTTTTTAAAATTAATTTTAATCCTCATGTAAGCAATTTTAAGCAATAAATTTAATAGAAACAAAAATTTAACATTACGTTGTAGAAATAACATTTAACACTGCATTAAAACTGTAAGACCAACATTGAATTCTAGAAATAACATTACAATTTATTGTAAAAATAAACATTTGATTTTGGGTTAGTCTAGGATTAAAGAAAATTGATTTCAGTATCTAATTCATAAAAAAAAATTAAATTTAAATTTAAAAGTAATTTTGACAAAATAGTAATTATTTTAAACAATCTAAATATTTTTTAAGATGAAAGAAAGATGCTATAGCTTATAGTATGATGAAAACACAAGGGAATGGAGCATTTCTAATGTACAAAACAAACATTTTTAAGGTTGATTAAAAAATTAAAAGTGGGTAAAACTTTAAATTTTCTGACAACCTACTGATATTTCTCACGGAATAACATAATACAATACATTTTGATATTCAAGCTATATGACACAACCATTGGAAGAACACTGGCTAGCATTTAGCACTTCTGCACTGAAATGATCATAAATAAACTGAGCACATATAAGCATTTGTAAAATGTCAGTTTCAACAAATAGCACAGAAATTTCAAGGAGTCAGCAAAAAGGATATTGTTCGACTTTTAAGGCACTTCTCGCTAAATCCAAGAATTTCATCGAAGCAATGGAGACAAAACGTTGCGATGAGAACTTCATGAGCTGTATTGCATAACGCAAAAAGTTTCTCTTGGAAGACTTCAGTTTTCAAATTGAGTTTAACATGGATTCATGAGTGTCAGGCATCTGAGATGCCTTTAAACGTCGAAGATCAGATTTTATAAAAGCTGAAAGAGAAAGAAAATAAAATTAACGAGAAAGAATTATGATAAAAGTCTACCTTTATGAGTTTTACAATTCTTTAAAAAAATATTTTTGGTATGAATACGAACTTGATACGAATGCTTTTAATTAATGGTTTTCGATCACTGCAAGTATGCGAGTATTTTAGATAGTTGATGATATGAATGGCTTTGGTTCAACGATGGTAAAAATCGCTTTTGAACACTGATAGTACGAATCGCTTTTGAACACTGATAGTACGAATCGCTTTTGAACACAGATAGTACGAATCGCTTTTGAACACAGATAGTACGAATCGCTTTTGAACACAGATAGTACGAATCGCTTTTGAACACAGATAGTACGAATCGCTTTTGAACAC
>JAPMOR010007486.1:15593-56498 GCA_026543865.1 Argiope aurantia
ATCGCTTTTGAATATTGATAGAACGAATCGCTTTTGAATATTGATAGTACGAATGGCTTTTGAGCATTGGTAGTATGAATCGTTTTGTGTTCAATGATGGCAAGAAATCGCTTTTATGGTATTATTAGTATGAATTCTTGATTATCAGAGGTATGAATGCTTAGTTTGAGCCCTTCGTCATTAGTAGTATAGATCCTGAAGCTTTTTTTATATGTTTTTTCATTACTTGTTTTTTATATGCACTTCAGGATTACAATGATCTTTTCCCTTCAAAAAATCATATCTAATTCATTCAAACTTACAACTTTTTTCTACGCCATACTTTAACGTCTTTGTGACTTTTAATGAGTGAATGATTTGGTTCTTGAAATTCATTTATCGCTGTAAAATCAAAGTATTTGCGTTTGAATCTTTAATGAACTCGCAGGGAAGACGAAGATTTTAATTTTAAGCTTATTTTCATTTTAAGCTTATTAATTTTCACTCATGAGAATCATTTATTAAAAAAAATATTGCCAAGAAATTTCATATGAAGCTATCATTAAAGGAAATTTATGTTAAGGTGATATAAGTAAATTGTATTCAGTTCGTGAGATTAAAACGGTTTATCAATTTGATTGTCTTTATGTTCTAAAATGTGAAGATAAAGTTCTGGATAGTGAAAAGTTCTAGCGGAATTCTAGGCTTGACAATGGGAAACCAATAACTGAAGCGGATGCATGTATTCAAGGGTACAATAACAAGGCATTCCAAGTTTAAAATATGTGATCACTGGTCAACAATTGCCGGCATCGTAAAGTTTACATTTAAAAATAATTTGTTTAAAATATTTCCAAATACTTTAAAAAATATTTTATGTCAGAATAGCAAAAAGACAATTCTTGGCTCGATAACAGAAAGACTATAACTGTAGCGAATGTGTCATTCGGTTGGTGGACAATAATTATTGAAATTTAAACTTGGGGAACTATGGATAACATTTGGCATTAATATAAGATCTTTCACCTTTAAAATAACTATTAAAATATAATGTTTTTTTTATGTTTAACGTTTGTAAAGACTTAAAAATGCAAACGTTTTTTTTTTCAAATATTTTATATTCACATAGCAAACATTGGATCAATTTAGTTATTAGGAAAGAACTGCAATCACATTCTGTGTTTTTTATTCTCCTTAACCCTAATTTTAAATAAAAATATTCTCTAGCTCCTTCGCATAGAATGACATGTCTGTCACACATATCGAATTAATGAATTTTTAGTTTTAAATCTGCAATCAATGTTTAAATATTTATTAAATATTTAAAAATAAAAAGTCACTTAGAAACACTTCAATATCTCAAATGCCTCTTATATCATTGTAAGAGTCAAAATAACAATAAATGTCCAAAATATGATGCGTCATCTAATTAGGAAGTTAAGTAAATTCATAAACCAAGGGGTTCAATTGGAAAATTTGATTTATATTTACCAAAATAAAAATGTTATAAGTTATACGAAAAGACATTGGTTCTATAAAGTGTAGATTTTTTTTCTTAAAAATAATTACCTGTTATTATTGCACCAATAAGTAAACAAACGCAAAGACTTATGTTCGATGCTTTATCGCCATATTGATCTAAAAGAGCACCACTTCCTGCAGTAAAAACGATTCCAAAAATCTGGTAAAAAATTAAGCAATCAGAATTATTTGCTGTATACAAAAACAGAAGAAAGGAAATAGAATTTTCGAAGAAAGATTACCTGAGCTGACATATTTAGCAGACCAGACGATATAGATTCTGCTTCTGGATAGGTGATTTCAGCTGCAAATTCGAAGCCTAACGGCAAGTAACCTGTCATAAAGAACCTAAAAAGGAAATCTTTTGTTAAACTCATGACCTTGTACGCTTTATCTTAAGTTAAATGAAGAATGCAAGAGTAACAGCTTTTAGGTGCCTTCGAAAAAGTTTTTTCTAAAGTAAATACCATCAGCGCATTCCGATTGGCTACATATATAATTCTTATTGGCACAAATTTCCCAACAATATTGTTATGATATCTTTACAACTTTGGACAGCATTCAAAATATTGAACGATATTGTGGAAATATCTTACAATATCTTGTACTAATAAGGATTCAATTGCTGAAATTGCCCTAGTTGTTGGACTGTCAAAGTTTTATTTTGTGATGCCTCTTGTAGTTCGATGGGACGACACGACCATTGACCAGTATCTAGGGGTCATGAGTTTTCATTTGAAATAAAAACTGGCGAGTGCGGTACAGTAGTTAGGAAGCTTTGTAAGGGCCTTACCTCTATAGGATATACAGTGGTGGCCAAAATTGTGGACACTTTTGAAAATTTTAAAGTTTTCTAACTTTGTATGCTTATAGAAAATGTAACGTTTCACAAAATGGAAACACTTACATATCATTTTAAAGAGAGTTTAACACTTATTTCAATACCACAAGCAAAATTAGAATATTTGCAATACAAAAAAAGTTGAGAGGCAATAATTATCGAGATACATTAGATGCTGATGACTGCAGTGAGTTATCAGTGCTCAGTGAGATAGCTTTTATTTTTTTATTAAAGCTTCACACTGATGTTTCATTGAGCTGACAATGATTTTAAGCTCTTCCTTCGTTGTTGCTTGATGCCAGGAAACAATTATAAACTCAATTAATTTTCTTTTATTTGATGAACGCTTCATATGTACAAGAGTTTTCAAACGGTGCCATACGTTCTCAATAATTTTAAGTTTAGGACGGTTTCGCGGCCATGATAACAATTCATTGCTCTTTGTACTAAATCAAACTTTCGATATTTTTGCTGTATGGCAAGGAGTTGAATCCTGCTGAAAAATAAATGGTGCATTGTTAGGAAAGAGATCACTGATGGAAGATGCAAGTTTTGGCTCTAGAATAGTGTCAATGTATTTTCTTGCATTGAATGCCCCATCTATAACATGAAAGAGACCAATACCATCTGCAGACATGCAAGACCAAATCATTACACTAACTGAGTTCTTCATAGCTGCCTGAATGCAGTCAGGATGTAGCTTTTCGCCTATTCTATGTCTTATCTATTTTCGCCATCGCTATCAAATAACAATATCTTTGTTTCATCACTCAGTATAACTTGTAACCACTGATCATCTGGCCAATTAATGTGTTCTTTTGCCCACTGTAATCTTTTTATACATTGTTGTAAATTTTTTCGTTGAATTATACCTCTTAGTCTAACATCTAATAATCTTCCCCTTATTGTTCTTGAACTGACATAAATGCCAGCATCATTCAATTTACTTCTGGTGGTCGCTGATGACATTCTTCGAGCATGGAGACATAGTCTTTTAATTCTTCTGCCATGGACAGATGTGGTGTACCATTTCAGCCATTTCCCGCTTTGTTTTTTATTGAATTGGTGTCCAGATATCGTAAACAAAACTCTCGGACTCCATATATAGTTACTGAACCACCCACCTGTTTTGCAATTTCAGCATTGGAAAGATCACATTTATGTAACACAATAATCTTAGTTCCCTT
The DNA here is from genome assembly GCA_026543865.1 of Argiope aurantia. Taxonomy (NCBI): domain Eukaryota; kingdom Metazoa; phylum Arthropoda; class Arachnida; order Araneae; family Araneidae; genus Argiope; species Argiope aurantia. Next base: position 19,122 of record JAPMOR010007486.1, read on the forward strand.
TCTGAGTGTCCAATCTATTCTTTTATTTGATGGCATTACTTCATGACTAAATATTAGAAATATTTACAACAATTCCTACTAAATATTAAAAAGCCTAATAAAATATCTTACTTGTGATTTGTTTACATAAAAAAACAGTCTTCCTTCTATAGAAAAAAGCACAATTATGACCTGTTCCAACTTTAAACAAGATGTCATCTTCTTCAGGCAGTTATTAAAATTTTTTTTGCTCCCAGAAAAAGCACAATGATTGGCCAGCAAAGTTAGAAATTACACTCCACTTCATCACTGTGTTTGTTATTCAGATTAAAGTAAGAATAACTTTTATTGCATTGAAAATATTTGAATTTTGCTTTTTGTATTGAAATCAGCATTAAATTCTCTTTCAAATGATATGTAAGAGTTTGTATTTTGTGAAATGTAAGCATACAAACAAATATTTTCAAAACTGATCACAATTTTGGCCACCACTATATATATCATATAGGAAAGCAGCATTTTGTGATATTTCTTATATAGAGGGTACTTGTTAATTTTTACGGCCAACAGGTTTATCTGGCGATTTTTAAATTACGTCAAGATAGCGAAGTCCCATCATACACCTGATTGGCGTCGTTTTGTATTTTTAAGTGACTTATCACGAGTCCATAAAAATAAACAAATACCAAATTTAGTTAGATAGGATGCAATCAATCATTAATGACTCATCTAGAAGTCAGGAGCTTTCATTTGAAATAAAAACTTGTAAATCGGCTCAAGGAGTTGCGACTGAGGACTATTTTCTTAATTTTGTCAATTACTGTAAATGTATTTAAATATAAACCATATAATAATATCCATAAGTGAGTAATATTTACTAAAACAGAGCGACCATTGCCGGGTTTATATTTGAAGAGACCTTAAGTTATTTGAAATATAAATTTCACCATAAGTCCATTTAAGCAGTAGGTTTAGTTAAAAATACTGGTACACTCAGAATTAGGATCGCAAATGCAATGTCTAATGTGATAGCCGAAATGTTGGAGATATTTGGCAAGAATTTTGATAGCTAAAAAATTTTTTTTCGAGCTACCAAATGCTCTCACGTTGGAATTTACTAACATGAATGGTTTTATTAAAAATCTTTAGATACATCTTTACAATATATTGAAACAACATAACGCCCAAACAATATATTTTTTTCAAATCATTTCTTGAAATCAAGGGAGTTTTTTGAACCACTCTGTTCAACAAACCTTATTTAAAAGCATTTTTTGTTAAATAATATAATCCTATTAAGCTTTTTTTTTTTTTTCTCGAATAGGAAGAGACAGTTTTCGAGCTGCCAAAAAGTTAGGATCTTGATGAATCTCGCTGTTTTAGAAATTTATGAATTCGACAAAAGCATTTTTAGAAACAACAGTCTCTGAATAAGATGGTTCAAAAACAATAAATTAGGAAGATGAAATTTGATCTGATCAAAGTTGTATGTTTCTACCAAATTTTGGAGGAAATACGTCATTGTGAAATTTAGTTTAGTTATATTAACGTCCCGCTTTAAAGAAACATCTGGGATATTTTGGGACGGAGCTCGTAATTTTGAACCACGGTCAAATGACGAGGATAACACCCGAGCGTGAATCCCCTCTCTAAACTTACACACCACACCAACGAGAAAACGTTTGGCCGCGACGGATTTAACGTGCACAAGATTTCTGACAAGACAGTTCGTCGGTGGAATCAAGTCTCGAATCTGAAACCCTCCGGTTCCGAAGCTGAGACCTCAGCACAAGGCCACCGCTGCCAATAATTCACTGTGATTATGGTCTTTTTGCCCTTCGAATTTTTCACGCGAATTTTCCCATTAGAATTATATATATTTTGAACTCAAAATTTACAAATTTGCTTAAATAAATTAAATTTAGAATCGAATATTGTCTAAAATTGCAAATGTGTTAAAAAGTCTATGCGGTTTAATCTAAAACTTCGTAAATGCATATTAGGTTTCCTTGATTTTAATGTGTTGCATGAAACGCGCCATATCATATGAGGAAGAATACACGTGCTGGTTTTCACGTCTTTTAAAAAGGAGCAAATATAAACGGAGAAGCAAGCCAACACATTTAAGATAAAAACATTTACATTTGAACACGGTTTCGCAAAAGGTTCTCATCACAGCACCCGAGTACACAAGAAAACTCTCAAAGACAGATATTTGAACTTTTTCCTTTTTCCCACAAATTCCTCCAACGCAGATGCTGCTTCGTTATTTCCCCATCTTTGAATCAGCGTCAGGCTTTTGCAACTTCCTGGAAAGAACAAAATTCTCCCCAACTACTCATGTCAAGGCCTTCAGCGTTAAAGCACGGTCATTTGCTAAAAATATTTGAAGGGAACTCCTCTTTATTTTTAGAAAATAATAATAAAAAAAGATGATTTTAGAGAAGACGGAAGAGCATTTTTTTTTCCCAGCTAAAGACAACAAGTCAACACTCTCAAGGTAAGTGTGGAGGTAGGGGAGGTTTAGAAACGTTTTCAGTTTCTGCAATTTTTTCACTATAAGCATTTTCGAGATTTCATTTGAAAACGAACGTGCTTAAAAACTTCACATAAGAAAAAGATGACGTGATTTCAGCATTTTACAGTCCCGGATAGTATATACAATGAAACTCCTTTTTTCAGCAACTAATCAATTTTGTTCCACATTTTCAGATATTAACTTCATCATTGCGTTAAAAATTAATTTTATTTTTATAATTTTGTAAAAACACTTTAAAAAAATTATTTTTCAAGCAAAAATTTACTTAAGTAATAAAAATCATTCAAAAAATTTAACCAGTTAATAATTGTATTCCAATATATCATTAAAAGAAATATTTATATCCTAATAATTTTAATAATCAATTTTGTTCATATAATGTAGTACTAATATTTTGCAATTAAAAAAATGTATTTCTGATAAATTTGATAACCAGTCATGTAACATTTTTTTAATTGACTTGTTTGACCCCCATTGCAGCTTGGCGGTCAAAGAACAACAGTCTCGTCTGAGAATAGGAAGTCTATTACTACCTAAAATTAGTTTTAACTATATTAACATCCCGTTTTAAAACAACACTAGGTCTATTTTGGCACTTGAGCTGTCATCCCCTCTTTAAAAACTTCCACACCACACCAGCAGAAGGACATCACTACCTCAAGCAAACACAGTAAAGATCTGATGTAATGAGCACACTTTATGAAGATAATTCCGCTATAACTTATAAGTTGACAGAAACAATAATAAGGTCGATTTTAATCCTGATGAAACCAAAATATCGAAAGAGAGGGAATGAATATCAAATGAAATTAGATCTGAAGCTTTAATAGCAAATTTGTTAATTTCTCTCAAATTTTAAATAAAATTCATTCAGTGGAACTCCTTGCTTAGTTGTCCGAGTGCAGATGAACACAGCAACAAAACGATAAGAACCATTATAGATAAAATTTGGTACTGAGTTTTATCATTTAAAATTTTTTATATGAAATTGAAGGGCTGACCATCTCTCGGTCTGCACTTTCGCAAGCATATTAAAGCAAAACTCAAAGATGAAACTACGTATAAAATTGAAATTTGGTATTTAATCATGTTACAATTTAAAAAATTACTTTTGTATCAAATTTTGAATTTTGGTTTCAATCTTGGTCGACAAGAAAGCGTTCAAAATACAACTCAGGTTTTCCTAAATGCCCTACAATATACAAAAGAACATGTGCGGGAATCTGAATATAAAAATTTGAGCATTCTCGAAGGCAAAATCCTTGCCCAAAGTCCAGAATTTTGGTACAGTTGAAGTGTAAATTTTTGTATAGTAAATTCTTTATTCCTTATTATATTTTATAAAATTTACTATACTACAAGCATTTGTATTGCGTTCAAAGTGTATATGCCTCATAGCTTGGCTTTAAAAAGGAGGATTTAGGGGATTTTAAAAATAAATTCCGCAGTTAAGTGATTAAATAAAAATGAATCATGTAAAAAGAAATAATTAAAATAAGCTTTTATTTTCTAATACAATCTCCGAATTTTTAAGGTTATTTCTCCCAAGAATCAAAGAGTTTTGATCGTTAGGAGATTTGAGTTCTTCTTCGCGAATTTCTGTCTGTGAATTTGTCTGTTTTCATGCCAAACAGTCAGTCATTTTCACAACTTTGCCAGTATTCTAAATGCATGCCACCCAGGAAAGTCAAATGGCTGAATAAGGGGCAATTGATAAGTTCAAGATTTGGACTGTATAATAGAGGATCAAATACCGTCCAACTATTAGATTGCATCATATTTTGAATTTGATCAGACATCCCACAATTCGATGTAGATATTTCCACGATTTTCCTTGAATAATTGATTTCATATTTTCAGTTTTTATATTCATTACTACACATTGCGTTGTTATAATAAATTTTATATACCTGGTGATAAATATTCTCATCTTTTATGTTTTTTGCTATTAAGAACCTGATTACTGACCTATATCGTATCACGGGGCGCATTATTTCATTTCCAACATTTCAGCCTCATATTATGAGCATGAAAACTGACACAGCGAAAGAAATTGTATCGAATTCTGCGTATTAACAAACGCATTAGGATTAGCAAACGAATCTTAAAACGAATTTTTGAACTCTAAAGCAGACCGATGCATCAATTTCCAGGCGATTTTTGAGAGCAATTAATTTCACTGCAAAGCGTGAATTTCAAGGTACTGCTAACTTAATTCAAATAATTCATCTCTGGAAAAGAAGAAGATTTTTAAACATCGAAATATTTACCCTAGCAGAGCTGAGACGAAGAACAATGGCAGAAGCAGTCCAAAAGGCAATACAACAGCGAATGAAACCATCCCTAAAAATGAGAGTATATAAACAACGAGCGTCGTTTCCCTGAAAAGAAAAGATTTGCATTACAAAGACAATTACGAATCACAAAGAAAAGATTTGCATTTCATGGTGAATTTTAAATCTTAAATTTGTGTTTCAAAAAAATAAATGTGGAAGGTAAATTTTCTCTTTAATGAAGATTATGAACCGTACATTTACGCTTCAATAGAAACGTTGAATCGTACATTTACGTTTCAATGGAAACGTTAAATCGTACATTTACGTTTCAATGGAAACGTTGAATCGCACATTTACGTTTCAATGGAAACGTTGAATCGTACATTTACGTTTCAATGGAAACGTTGAATCGTACATTTACGTTTCAATGGAAACGTTGAATCGAACATTTACGTTTCAATGGAAACGTTGAATCGAACATTTACGTTTCAATGGGAACTCTGAACCGTAAATTAGCGTTTCAAAGAAAACGCTGAATCGTAAATTTGCCTTTCAATTGAAACGTTGAATCGTAAATTTGCATTTCAAATAAAATGTTGAATCGTAAATTTGCATTTCAAAGAAAAGTTTCAATCATATATTTGCATTTGAAAGAAAACGTTGAACGCATATATGCATTAAAATGCGATGTGTTAGGTATGTTTTACAAACAAAAGGTTTGCATTACAAAGAGAACTTTGAACTAGACAGAAAATGTTAGCACAGCAAAGAAAAAATTTAAATTTTAAAGAATACTGGCACGCCATTCAAGCTCAGCAAAAAACGGAACTCACTTGAACTTATGAGTTTTGTCAAGAATGACGCCACACACCACGGATCCAACCATTCCGGATAGAACGATGATAAGGCCCATGAGACCCGCACTTTCTTCAGCACCCTGCAAAGAAAAACACAAGATTTCAAAATCTCCTTACAACTTTTATATAAAATCCACTTTTAGTCTAAGGAAAAAGCAATTTTAAAAAAACCAGGAGGTTAAAACAAAATTTTAAAAGAGTGAGATTCATACAGAAATATTTCAAATAAATGAGAATTTTAATCACATTTATAATATAATTCAATCTCTTTACAATATTGCCTGTTTTCTCTGAAAATATAATTTTTTTACACTCCAATATTATAATAATATTGGTAGTTTCAAAAATATACTAACTGAACTTACTTTCCATATAACTCATACTATTCAAAATTGCGTGAAGAAGAAAACAAGCGATTTAAAGTAAATTTTTGTTGATTGAAATAACTAGTAGTATTTATTGTTAATAGTTAAATAATAAATAACACTTATTTCTTAACCTAATATTCTCGGTGTTGTAACTATTTTGAATCTCAAGTTCATTTACAAGTTGTTTCAGTTTCTTAAATTCTGTTTTACTCACCTTATTGTAAAAGAGAACCATTTGATTCAAAAAGGTGGAAATTGCATAAAACACACCAACATTGATGCCTGCAAAGAAAAAACAAATCTTGAGGGAAAGAATAAAAGCCTTTATAGTATATTATGTTAATATACTATTATCCATCCCTGTCCGTCATATTTTTACAAATCTGCAAAATTATCTTCCGTCGCATTTAGTTTCACAGTAAGGAAGAGAGATTTACAGGTATTATTAATGAATATTAGGTCAATGTCTGGTATTTAGTAACTATTTGGCTATAAAAATGAAAAGTTCCAGAAAACATAAGATCCATGACAATATTTTTATACAGTCGAGATCCATAGATTCATGCAGGAAAAAAAAATCGCGGAAGTTAAAAGAGTGTGAGAGTTAAAGTGTAGTCTCTCTTTGAAGTGTTGATCACGGAGCGAGCTCTCTAACTACACTAGATAGAACTATTATGTTGTATGTTAACAACGATATGCTGTATGCCTGTGTCTTGATGATGGAAGTGCTATCTTTCTGTACACTTCGGATGGTTATTTGGTTATATATTGTTTTGTGTTTTCTTATCGAATAAAACGTTGCTAACAACTTTCGAGCTAATTGGTTCGTTGCAATTCACATCCAACGAGTGATGGTGAAGAAATGATTTTCATGACAATGTAAATAAGCATTTAGAAATGTCATCCGCTTTGATGAACTATTTTTTATTATATTAAATGAAGGTTCCATTTTAAATTATTCACGCACAACAGACAAAAAGCATTTTGTCTAAATAGTTGTACACGCATTATTTGCGATTAAAATTGGCAAAATCGATCCATTTGCTTAGAATGGAGGCTGTGTCAAGAATTTATTCTGAGATATTCCTCGAAAATGGGAGACTTCAGTTCAGTTATATTAACATCCCGTTTCAAAGCAACACTAGGGCTAATTTGGGAAAGACTTCGTAATTCTAAGCTGCAATCAGATGACGAGGACGACACCTGAGCTAGCAGCCACCTCTCCAAACTTCCCCACCATACCAAAGGAGACCGTTTGTCCCCGACAAATTTAACGTGCACCAGACCTGCATACACGACGGTTCTTGGGTGGAATCGGGTCTCGAACCTGAAACCCACCCATTTCGAAGCCAAGACCTTATCACCAAATCACCGCGGTCCCCTTGAAAATGGAGAGCGAAGATAAACAAGTGAGCACTGAAAATAAATTTAGAGATCATGCTCTTTAAAATGAAATAATGATTTATGAAATCGATCCCTTAGTAATCGAGATAGCGAGATTCTGCTTGTTTTTCGCTCATAGTGAATTTCAATGAATTGGTGCTTTTGAGATTTCGCTAGAAAATAAGAAGTACTGAGGAAAAATGAACATTAATGACATATTTATGGGTGATGAGCGCTCATATGAAATAAAAATTGGCAAAATTGGATCAGTTGTTAAAGTTGGAAGTGTTTTTTGCAAATTATTTGAAATACTGATTGAACATTATTGAGAGTTAAAATAAGAAGCGACTTTCCAGTATCATCATAACCATACATTAGGCATGAAAAAGAGACGAAAGAAGGTTAAGAATGGACTATTTCAAGGACAGAGAATAAAAAATTCATAATTATGAAATCGTCGTACACGAAATATACAAAATATTGTAATCGTCAGAAAGTATGAATTCAAAATTTTGACAAGAATTTTCACACTCCAGATCTCCCAGGATTTAACATAACATTTATTAGAATTATATCTGTCTACGAATACGATAACTACAATTTTTTTGAGTTAGACTCATGAAATTTGGTATGTGATCTTTACACCAAATTTTAAATAATGTCAATTTTGAGAAAGTTTGTCAGTTCGTTTGTAGAATTGTCCGAATGCATTTGAATACAATAGCTACAAAACGTACAGAATAAAATGGTACCTAAAGTTTCAAATTTGGAATTTAAAATATAGATCCTTATCAATTATTATTATTTTGAATCAAATATGGCAAAAACTTGACCACCTGTCAGTACTTTCGTTTGTATGCAAACGCGATAACTCAAAAATTCAAAGACTTAGATAAATGAAATTTGGTGCATAATTTTAGAATCTAAAGAGCAAATATTTGTTGAATTTTGAATCAAATCAAGGATTTATCGTCTGTCTATACATTCTCATGCATGTTAGCGCCATAACTCAAAAACACTAAAACTTGGATAAATGAAATTTGGTCTGTTACCTTGTCAATAGAATTGTAGTTTTATGTGATATTTTGGTTTTGTTTGGTCTTTAAAAAGGTATAAAACCAGCGGCAGTTGTCTCCTCAAAACTTTCTCGCAATAAAGGTGTTGTTATCCCAGAGAATGCCTTGCATAGCTGTGGCGTACAATAGTTACGAAATATTAACCTTTTGAATTTTTACTAAATCTATCGCGTCATTTTTGGCGAGTTATTTGGCGATTAATGACTAACGTGCGGTTAATAGTAACCGAAAATCGAATTTGTATTTTAGATGCGTTTTTCCTACCTGATTGAGATATAAATTTGTCCCAAAATTACACTTATAGTCACAAAATCCCATATGAAATTTGATATATTTAGTCACTGCGTTTTTGAACTATGGTGTTTATATGTTTCTGAAAGTAGAGATCGAGTGACAATCAACCACTAGTTGGATTTGTTTCAAAATTCCATAGGTGTCTAGAATATAGATGTTAATTCTATGCACCAGATTTTATCTATTTAGGTCTCTTCATTTTGTAGTTAAGGTGCTAACTTCGGAGAGCCGGGCAGACAAACCATCTCTGAACGGAATTTGCTGAAAATTTGATAAAAATCTGCAAATTACCGTATATTAAGACCGTAATAAAATTCCATCTGTCTAGTTCAGTGTTTTTGATTTCTCTTTGTCACAGACAAATGGGCATTTTCCAAAAATGTACTTTCGAACTGCGTATCGAAATTTATCTATCTAGATCTCTTCGTTTTATAGTTATTTTTGTAGAATTCGGAGAACCTGACAGACAGACTTCCTATACATGGAATATTTGACATAAATCTGCAAAAAGAATTTATACTAAATTTCAACCGTCTAGTTCAAAGTATTTTTGAATTATCTTGGTCACAGACAGACGGACATTTCCCAAAAATGTGTTTTTCTCACTCAGGGTGGTCTAAAACGTGGAGATTCGTGGTTAAAATCTCCAGTTCGAATTTTTTTGACGATTACTATACTTTCTCTATACTTACGCATACCTACTAAACTTTCTTCACTATATAGTACGAAGCATAAAATGTTCATGCCCCGAAGTCTGAATATAAAAATTTGTATTGACTTTGTCTAAAGCACAAAATTTCACGACATGGGATGGGGATTACAGCTTTAATAAGTAGCAAGCGAGAAAATTGATTTAATTTTCAATTTCCAAATATATCAAAAACTCTATTTTTTACTTAGAACGCTGAACTTCTTTTCTGTGATAAGAGTTCTTATCAATAAAATTTGGCTTCTTTCAGGGTTCAGTGACACATTCGAAGTCGTCATGAAATTCTACCACGGACCTCAGAGTTTCCCGTTCAATCTAAAAATACGAAACAGCACAGTACGAGTCTGAGTGTTATAAACTTTGCTTACTCATTTCTAATCTCAAGTGCCGATTTCTTTTTTCGTTCTTCTACGAATGCGACCATGAATCTGTCGCAATATTTTTCCAAAGTTCTCTTTTTAACGTATACAGTAAAGCACTGTTTACACGTTCCTCCCTTATACGTCGCTTATATTTATTTATACGTCTTTTCGTCGTAGCCCTGATTTATTTGTAACAATTGTAAACGGCGTCGGATTTAGATATTTTATGAACAAAGCAGTACACACTATGAAGCCTGTTTTACAATTCCTACTATTAATTCAGACTCTCCCTATATATATATCTTGTTAAAATTTTCAATCTTTAATAAAATACTTTTTATTTATCCACTCAAGTTCAAATACATTTTTTAAAACTCGCAGTGGATGACACTTGATGTTAATACAGTTTTTTTTCAAATATTAATTAATCAAACTTGTTCCAGTAATTTCTATTTGGTCACCAAAGTCGCCAAATGGTCGCCATGTTTGTCGCCAAGCCCTGACTGCCATGTTTGTCGCCAAGCCAATTACTGACGCGACACTCGATCATAAATAATATAAGATATACAGGGTGTTTCAGTGAACCGTTTCAGAACTTCTAAGAGAGGTAGGGTACATCCTGACGAACCAAAATCATATACCCATGGGCAGTCAGAAATGCTTTCCTGATGCGGTAGATGGCGTTGTGCGAAAAGTCCGAGCTTTCGTGCAGGGAATCTTTATTTCGCACAAGAACGCCTAGTAGGATGGATGATTACACGATTGCAGAGTTAGCCGATATGTATTTGCGTACGGGGCTGCAAATTGTAGTGGGCCAGCCGCACAGTGTTTGTACGCGGAACGATATCCGATGAGGCGTATTCCCAGTCATAATTTCTTTGCAAGATTGCACCAGAGGTTAGCTGAGATAGGTTCATTAGAAAGAGCTCACAGGGACAGGGTAAGAACAACACGACTGCAGACGCCGAACAGAATGTGCTGAAGCATGTACAGGGGAATCCAAGAACGAGTACACGAAGTGTAGCAAACGCAGTCGGGGTTTCCCATTGCAGTGTCTGGAGGATTCTCCAAGCAGAAGACATGCATCCGTTTCACGTGCAGCGTGTCCAGACACAGAAACCGGAGGATTATGTACCTAGTATTGCTTTCGTACAGTGGTACCTGGGAAAATGTGCTACAAATCCCCTTTTTCCTGCTGAAGTGTTGTTTTCGATGAGGCATCCTTCACAAGGGAAGAAATTTTCAACACGTATAACGATCATATCTGGGCGGTCGAGAACCCGCATGCAATATGACGTCGTGCAGCACAGAATCGATTTTTGGTCAATGTATGGGCCAGTATTGTGGGAGATCATCTCATCGGACCTTACCTGTTACCGGGTTGTCTAACCGGACCTATGTACTTGCTCTTTCTGCAGCAAGTATTGCCACAACTTTTGAGAGATGAATAGATTACTGCATCGACGCAACAGGCAATGTGGTTCCAGCACGATGAAGCCCCTGCCCATTATAGCGGAGATGTTCGTAACTACCTGGATGTCACCTTTGGTCAACGGTGGATCGGATGTGGGGGTCCTGTGCGTTGGCCTGCTCGGTCACCCGACTTATCATGTCTTGATTTTTATTTCTGGGGTCATATGAAATCGCTAGTTTATGACACCCCTGTTGACACTGCTGAAGAACTCGTTGCAAGAATCGCAGTAGCTGCGAGAGATTCGAGATATGCCTGGAGTATTCCATAATGTTCTGATGTCCATGCGTCGGAGATGTGAGACGTGCATTGTAGCCCGTGGAAGAAACTTCGAACACTTACTTTAATCCATGTACCTTTTGCTTCTTTTCATGTATTATTAAAACGATTTTTCATTTACGGTTTCTTTTCTTTACGGTGCTTCTGTGTACAACACCTCTTCAGGAAAGCATTTCCGACCTCACATTTCTCTATGATTTCGAGTTGTCAGGATGCACCCTACCCCTCTTAGAAATTCTGAAACGGTTCACTGAAACACCCTGTATTTAAATAATATAAGAAAACAAGTAGGAATTGACTTAAAAATTTTTTTGTATATTACTTGTTTAATAAATTGGTCAGTTTAGTTTCATATTTCAGCTCTTTTTACTTTTTCGTATGCATAGCATAGAGAAAATATAATAATCGTCGAAAAATTCGAACTCGAGATTTTCACCATGAATCTCCATGTTTTAGACCCATAATGAGTGAGGAAAACGTGTTTTTGAAAAATGCCCGTCTGTCTGTCCGAGACAAAAATAACTCAAAAACGCTTTAATCTAGACGGTTGAAATTTGATATGCCATCTTTATACCAAATTTGCAGATTGCTTTCAAATTTTGGACCAAACTTGTTCAGAGGAAGTTCATCTGGCTGTATATAAGATAACACGATAATTAGAAAACAAAGAGAGCTAGATAGATAAAATTCGGTTGTCAGATTTAACATTACATTTAAAATTTGATAAAAATCTACAAATCTGGGTGTCAGACAAGACAACAAATTTCCACCGTCTGTTCAAAATATTTTTGAGTTATATTCACCCACACATAATTCCAAAAATGTTTTTGAAGGGGGGGGGGAGGGTTTGGTGATGTCTGAAAGTACGTTTAAATTTTGGGCATTACGTTTGAATTTTTTGACGACAATGATACTTTTGCATCGTAAATGAGAAATTAAAAATTAACTAAGTATATTTATATAAATAACTAGGGGATTTTTGTCCTGCTCGCTAAGTCTGATGTTGTCCGATACTGTAACTAAAGTTCGTCAGTTCCAGGTAGTAAGTTTCGAAACTCTGCTAGCCATTTTTTTTATTGTTTGAAGTTTAATCTTTCCATGATGAGAACATATATTTTCCAATTGGCCTATTTCCGATTCAAAATGCAAAGTCCATAAATGAGAACATTATTTGCTTATTATCTCCGATATCTAATTATTTAATAAATTTGCCACATTTTGCCGCCAACTTAGTAGCTTCATGATCAGCTTTTCTTTCCAAATTCCCAAATTCTCGCTCGGCTTTTCTTCGCAATTTACATTCACGTATACGCAGTATAGAGAAACTTGAATATATCAAATTAGATATGAAATTTTGTGGCTACAATGTAGTTTAATATTTTATTTTCCTTCTTTCGGTGGCGAAAATGCATTTAAAAGACAAAGTCGATTTTCGGATACCATTAATTGCATGCCAACAATTTGTCGCCAAATAACTCGCCAAGGATCACACAATATGTTCACTAAAAATGCTAAATTCACCCCAAAAGATAATATTTCGTAATTATTGTACGTTAATGCCATGTAAGGCGTTCTCTGGCATAACAAATTTATTATAGAATAGGCGAGAAAGTTTTGGAGAGACTACTCCCACTGGTTTCTTCATCTTATATTGCTAAACGACCCATTACTATTAAAACATGTTATTATACGTTGACACGTGTATTACTTAGGTATTCAGATATTTGCTCGCCGAGGAGCTAAACATTTCCGGTACTCGAAAAAGGTAGAGAAACTGGAAAGCTATTTATTAATGTTGCCACAAATGGTGTGTAAAAGTAGAATTAACAAATATTGTTTTAAGCTCATTTATTGTTAATTAAAATTTTACTTTTTGGTCACCACTTCACTGTCAAGGGCAATATAACTAGTTACTTCCACGTAATGATAATTTTGATACTGGCAAAGCAAACCTCAAATGTCATAGGTCAGCTGACTCGATGCATACAATCACAAAGAGAATAAAATGCAATGCTCACATAAAACTTCATTTAATACCGCGTTTACATTCGGCCAATCATAAAATGACCAGTAGGCAGCGCATGCGTAGAAAGGCTGAAAAATACTGTTCGCTCGATATCAAGTAATTGTACCGAAGTGACAACAACATGCCGCTGTATTGTATTTTTTTCTCTTATTGCACATGCGTTTGTTGAATTTGGCGTGGAAAAAATTGATCACTTACCATGGATTAATTCCGATATTTTTAGCTTTTTGTTGGTTGTGATTTTTTAAAATTTTATTTGCCATTTCTTTTCAATAGTTTTCCAAATTTAGGCATATTAACTTTTTATTTTATTTTATTGTGTAAATATCCATCATTTTAATACGATACGCAATGAAAGAGAAAAATTCAGGAACGCCTAAACGACAACTTATAGCCAAGCATGGAATGCCTGAATTCTATCTTAAACTGTGGCAAACCTAAATCAGTCCCTTTCTACGCATGCGTTGCCCTACTGGCCGTCTTATAAATGGTCGATTGTAAATCCTGCATAATAATAACAACGAACTTACCATAGGTAACCAGTAACAGCATATAGTGTACATTTTTGAGCATTTTCCAGATGGAAGCAAAATAACTGGCACGGGAGTCATCGTTCAATACAGCAGCCTGAGCTCTACTAGGAGGAAGAGGCGGTTTCTCTTTAAAAACTGAAAGAATCGATTTCATTAAATAACATTTAATTAAGCAGCTTCTGAAATATAGATACTGAAAACAAATATCCAGAATTTACTTACAGAAAACTATGGCGATGAAAATGGCACTCGTGACAGCTGCGATACCGTACAAAAGGATGCTGAGACCACGTTCTATGTCATCCATATTGCTTGAATTTGGAACAATTAGGGGCGGAAGCAAAAATCCTAAAGCAATTCCTAACTGAAACATTAGATCAAAGGTTAATGTCAAATTGTTAAATAAACATAGTAATGCATGGTATACGAGTATAGACAGCCAATTTAAAAATTTAAAATAAAGGGAAAAATTAAAGAACCACTCTTCAGCCCTAACTACTGCACTGATTTCCCCAATTTTTATCACATGTGAAAGTTCATGATCCTTAGATATGACATCAATAGTCGTCAGTTGCCCATTATACTCCACCTCTTTGTTTCATTGTGCACTCTTCGATGAAAAGAACTCTGAAAGAGTCTCCTAACTAAAGCGTCGATTTCGCCACTTTTTACTTTCTCGTATACCAGTATAGAGAAAATATAGCAATCTTCAAAAAATTCAAACTCGAGATTTAGACTTCCTTAAGTTCGAAAAAACACATTTTTGGAAAATGTCCAATGTCTGTGACAAAGATAACTAAAAAACGCTTTGAACTAAATGGATGAAATTTTGTATATAGGTTTAAAACTAAATTTGTAGATTTCTATCATATTTACAGCAAAATACTTTCAGAGGAAGTATTTCTGACTGGTTGTTGGAATATAAGTAAGCATTGCAACTACAAAACGAAGAGAATTCGATAAAATTCAGCATACAGATTCAACATCTTTAGTACAGACGTTCACCATATTTTGTGCGATATTAAACATGGAATCGACTGTCTGTCGATCTGTACATTCAGAAATATGTAAACGCGATAACCCAAAATGCAATGGCTTAAATCTATCAAATTTGGTACGTGATTTTGTGACTTTAAGTGTAGTTTTATGTAAAATTCTTGGTCCAATCGGTTGGGAAGAACGTGTTTGATACCCAAATTCGATTTTTGGATGCTTTTGACCACATTCCAAAGATTAACCGCCAAAAAATTCGCCAAGGAAAACACGATACATTCAGTACAAATGATAAATTCGCGCCAAAATGTAATATTTGGTAACTATTGTCCGCCAATGTCATGAAAGACATTCACTTAGATAACTCAGAGAGCATACGAGAAAGTTTTTGGAAGACCACCCCCTCTGGTTATTTCATGTGGAGGTTCATCACTTCTACATATGCCATCAATAGTCACCTAAACCGCTCACATCTGACATTCTCCAACAGCAGTCTCCACAATTGTACTTCGGTGCATACTGCCTAAGAGAGGATCAATGATAGAATTCTGCAGCCAGAACCAGAATTTACATCGTAGCAATTTTTACTTCATTTGAAAACTCAAGACCCCATCTCCCAGATGCGCGATTATTGGTCATCTGGCCATAATTTTTGAGAGATATAGCAAAATAAAATTTTGATTAGGTCCCCAGCTGGTTTTGATTTCGCCAAGCTGGAAGAACTAACCGATAAAGAATTTATTATGCAAACATAATTTAAATTAGTACTTACTTTTATTGTGGTAAAATGCAGTTCATCTAAGCTGAAATGACTGGATTAATACTATTAATATTGTGAGGGGGCAACTGGTCACTGAAGGCGGTTTGCATATTAGAAAGAATATGATTATTGCTACATTTCTTTAGAAGATTTTGCTAATGTTAAATTATATAATTTTTTGTCGACATAAAAGTGGCTATCTTTTATAAAGATGCAGCCGACTTAAGGGAAATATTAATAATTTTTATTATGAAAAAATGAGAAGACGTACCTATTCCAGATGGGCTGTTATACAGTTAATATTTTAGATCTTATCAAATGAAATTTGATTTTTCTCAATCTTTACCGAGCAATTATCTCTCATTATCGCAATAAGCATGTTTAATTTGTCCTTTGTTACTTTTTTTTCTCTTGTTGGCTGAACACTTTCTTAGCTTACGATTTTCAGTAACGTTCATTATAGAATGCGCAGGGTTCTAATATTCATTTTACACTGTCTTGATTAATCCATACACATTATAATCACAACTTATTTTGTTTATTCGACAAAGTCCCCCTTTCTAATATTCGAAAATTTCCTGTCACAATTATGGTCTCCGTTCTTATTAAAAGGGAAACTTTTCCCAGGAAGCAAGGAAGATAACCAATTTCCCTTCCCTAAGATTTGGCTAATTTTGGAGTAGATGAAGAATGTAAAGAAATTATTTCATATTCCTTTAAAGATAAAATTAATTCAATAGAAAACTTCGAATTCAATTTGTTTATCAAAAGTAAGATGGAGAAGAATTTAATTACTTAATTCGATTCATATGCCATATTTAACAGTTATAGACAAGCAGCCAGCCAGACGACGATTCAAGATTTTTTAATTAAATCAAATTTAAAGATTTGTGATTATTTTATATGGCATACATCATGTAAAATATATATTTAGTACTCAAGATAGTAAAAAAAGTATAACTCTTTCTACTTTTATGATAAATATTAAATTTTAAAATGTAATTACAGTTTTCAAAACATGTAATAACAAACTAAGACATTAAATGTTCTGTTTTTAATTGAATTTGCATTAGCAGTATTAAATGAATAATAAAACTGTTTAAAATTTTGAATATTTTTTCATTTATATCTGATTTTTTAAAAGTGCATAAATGGCGCTTTTATTTATATTAAGAATATTAAAAATACTTGAATATTTTTTCATTTATATCTAATTTTTGAAAAGTGCATAAATGCTGCTTTTATATATATTAAGAGCATTAAAAATATAATAAAATTATTGTGTCTATGCATGTATGTTATATATAATATTCTAAAAGAGTGAGAAAAATTCCAATCCAACTTATCACACTTATTACGTAAAATATAAAAGAATGCAGACAAACTTCCAAAGTACAAAATTAAATGTTCAGTTATTAGAAATTAATTGTAATTTTACTTTTCTCTCAGAAAGAAAAAAAATATTACAATTTTCGTAGTTTTGAAACAGTTCATGGAAATTACTGATTAAAATTTTCTAAAGAATGATTCATTATTGCAAAATTATTTTTTTCTTCGGAAGAATTATTTTACAAACAAGTAATTTAATACTTTAAAATTCAAAAATTTACATTTTAAATTAAGCCAAATTCCTTCCAATGCAGTTTTTCCTCCCTCCATTTTTCCTTAATTCTTTTAAAATTTAATGCAGACGATTTTGAAAGACAGTAAAAGTCAAATTCTAGTACTATTTTCTGATATTCTTTTCCTTATCTTTAGTTTTTTTTTTCTGGTTTAAAGTAATTATTAAAAGGTCTTAAAATACCTGAAAAAAAAATGAACTGATATATTCTTCCCTTTCTACGTTTTCAAGTTATCTCAGCCGAAGGACAGTCAAAGAAATGTTGTGTACATTAAAATGATTGTGTGAATTATAATTTATACAAAATTAGTTTTTTTCATTAAAAATATTATATATAAAAGTGAGCAAATTAAAGACATAAAAATAGACAAAATATAAAAATTCTACTTTTTAAAGAAATGTTTTCATTTTATTTCTTCCATCTACAGTTCGGTTTTTTTCAGTTTTGGCAGCAGAAAAAACAAAAAAAACAAAAACACATCAATTCAGAAAGCATCTGGCATCTACAAAAACATCTGGCTGAGCAACGGACGAAAGACAAAGGTAGACGGAACGATGACGTTTCTTTTTCTCCCTATTGTTAACGATTACGAAACGGGAAAGGGTGGCTGAGCTATTTCTAGACCCTGGAGTCTGCGTTGGACTTTCTCAAAGGAGCTATTTCGGTTTCCGAATCACTGCCGTGGAACACAAACGCGTTCTTTTCGAGGATCGTAATTAGTGGATGCCAAATAATGGATGCTTCGAAACACAATCTAATTTTAGAAGTTATTTCACACTACACTCAATAGTTTTGAAACAGTTCATGGAAATTACTGGTTAAAATTTTAGGAAGAATGACTCGCTATTTCAAATCATTTGCACGGGAGTATGACTCGAACAGAATTTGTTCTCGTCACATCCCGAGGCATTTTAATTTTCTGAGAAAAACAAAAATCAAGCTTCTAAGCCTGAAAGAACGTAAAAAGTTTTAAATACTGTTTTAAATGTAAATGAATAGAGGAAAATGTGATAGTTTTTAGAATAGAACATTGGGAATTGTTTAAAAAAATTGTAAAAAATAGTGGTGTGGTAGATCTAATAAAAAAAATGCATAGCTGAAAACTCTTTGTATTCAGAATAAATGGAAGTTACTACATTAAATAATTTAGAAATTATTCGATATTGTATTCTTTAAAAATTGTTAGATTTATATAGATATTTCTAATTTTTTTTTTACTTAACTCAGAGGGTCACATTTTTCTTCAATTTTTCAATAACTCATGACTGAAGCAATAGAAGGTCGATAAAATTTTTGAATTGGCGAGTGAAAAATCTTTTAATTAACTAAATCCGTTAAAAATCAGAAGTAGTATAAATTATTATTCAAAATAAGTAATAAAGTTATGGGTTATTTTTATCATTTTTATGATAAGTTTTTCAATTTTAATTATTGTTTCTAATGCTGTGTTGCAATAACTTAACTCTATCTTTAAAATTTAAATTTACTTTTTTTAAATGATTTTTTATTTAGAATTAAATTTTCAAAAATTAAAGATGCTTTTAAAATTTCTATTATATATCTTTTCATTTAAAGCTCATTTCTATATGTCGTCCTTTGAGAGGCATAAAAACAGTGCTTTACTAATATATACCTAGTATAATATTAGTAAAGAGTTAGTTATTCAGAAAGAAGGAGCAGATTTAGAAATATTTACTTATCTAATATATAAAAATGAATTTGTTTATTCTCATTTTATGCGCTACCTTACCATTCATCCGATGACGATAAAACTTTGCCAATTTATTGCTTGCACGTGCGCGATGGTTATAGGCATAGTACAATTAGTATAACTAATATATAAAAATGAATGTTTGTTATTATTTTATGTTCATCCAATGACGATAAAACTTTGCCAATTTATTGCTTTGAACTTAGAAAATCTATGTTTTTCACATGGCCAGTTATATGTTGGGTGCTCAAGAGTGGAACAGCTAAAAATTTTGCTGAATACGGAAAAACAAACAAAATAAAATATATTGTCTACCCTGAAGTATACTGAATAATAAAATAAAAAAAGAATAAATATTATTTATACTTCTCCTTTATATATCACTCAAATTTCAATGAAAGCATTCATTGTCAATAAAAAAAATAAATTTTCTTATTGACAATGAATTATTCCTAATTAACACTAAAGCTACCACGAGGCGGTCAAATGACCGACTTCCAATGGCAGTTCCAATGTATCGGGGAAATGCCGGTAGGTTTAGTGTTAAACAAGATAGCTATTTCAAATTTCAAACGATATTTCCAAAATTATTTCTTCTGTGACAGCAACGCGCCGGGTACCAGCTAGTAATGAATAATTACAATAGATACGTATGAGATACATTATTGTATCGTATATTTTCTGATATTTCCACCTCCATCTTTTAGATCTTCTCCAGTTCGAGAATAAAATTTTGGAATAATGTCTTTGACAACTGGGAAAGCGAACAATTCAGATTTCCAATAACTTAGATGCGCGATATGCAGTAACACATGCTTGGTATATGGTCCTTGCACCCAAATTGTAGAATATCTCTTTCGATGGATTTCGTTCACATGAAGTATGCTTGCGTGTCTGCGTGACTGAGGATATAAAAATTTAGAAACGCAACATTAGGCAGATTATTTTGTGGCGAATTGGGATGAGCGAGGATAGAACCTGGGACCTTGTGGTTCGCAGCCCAGTAACATGACCACGATACAAAAGCAATTGCTCGGTTAGCGTAGCTGTTAACTAGCTTATAAGCTTTCACTACAGACTATCCCTCCAGTGAGTCGGAGGTGAGACGAACGATATGACTGTTGATGTATTTTAGCTGTTGTCTAATGGGCCTGTACCCAGTTGAGTAGCGCTAAGCGGTATGGCGAGAGTGTGTGGGGGAGTGGTTGCTGATGCTGTTGCTGCGTCAAGCGAGTCTGACGTGTTTCTGGGTCAAGTGACTCTGACGACTTGAGGTTGCTGTGGGTAGATGGAGCCACAACAGCTGTACGAAGGTTGAAGGTTCATCCTCCGAGGTCACAAATGTGGCGGTTGAGCTGAGCGGGGATAGAACCTGGGATCTTGTTGTTCGCAGCCCAGTAACATGACCACGATACAAAAGCAATTGCTCGGGTAGCGTAGTTGTTAACTGGCTTATAAGCTTTCACCACAATTTCAACACAAAAATTGCAAGTCCGCATCAAATTGCAGACGGTTTATGTCAAAGAGAAATCATCTTGCTTTCCAGAATGTCTTTCCTATGATTTGTGAATGAACCAACTGAAAAAGTAAATTCGATATACAAGTTTATCATTAAAACTGACTACACTGGCTGTCCATTTATCAGTTGATAGATATCTAATTTGTCTATCTTCTTGTAAGAGAATAAGATATTTAAACAAGTAGGACTAACCTCCTTGAAACTTGCTCGTATGTTTTCTATTAAAAGTGTGAGTTCTTTCTCTCACATAAAAATGTGAATCTTGGACAAGGCCGTAAACGCAATGAGGGATCAGATTTTTATTTCTACACACGAGTGTATTTTGTCACACAATAAAGAAAATTGTAACGTGAGTATCAACCATATGCCGGCAGCGAACAAGAGTTATGAAAGATCGATCTCTAGAGCGAATCTAGTATTTTTACTGAATTTAGCTAGAAATCTTCGTCAATATTTTTGGCAATTAATCGCTGACATGCGGTTAACACATACAAAAATAAAAAAAATGTATTTTGGATGCCTTTCCCCCCCCCCCCCCGCCCAATTGAAACCAATATTTGAAGACAATTGTAGCCATACGATCGCGAATTTCAAACTATTAAAGACATTGTGTGTGCGTGCATGAAAAAGAACAAATTAACCAACAATCAATAACGTTGATGAATTTGATACCAAATTTCATAAGAATATCTACATTTCATATGTTAAACCTAATTTTATTTATCCAGCTCTTTGTGTTTTGCAATTATCTTGTTCGTTTGTGCTCGAACAGCCCGACAGACTCCTGCTAAATGAATTTAGGTCAAATTTGGTAAACAAAATTCCATCCATCTCATTCAAAAAGATTTGCATTGCGTTACTGCGTTCGTAGGCAGAAGTCACAATTTTTAAAATGTGATTTTCGAATTATGGTTGATTTGTAAAGCAGAGATACGTCAAAATCTCCAGTTCGAAGTTTCTGAAGATTGCTTTGTATACAAGAAAACAATAAAAGAGATTAATCTTACAGTTTAATTGATTTTTGTTGAACAAATTGTTTTAAAATGATGCTAGCTGCCTTCGTCGATTAGATGTTCTCTTACCGTATCAACAGTATTAATTAAGTTAAGACTCTAAATTTTGATGAACTATATCTTATCAAAATAAGAAAAATTCTATTTGAAATTGTATTTATACAATAAACAGAATATTCTGAACGGTCAGATATACTACCAAAGAAATTAATTGGTGTATAAAACTGATGAATTCGATCTTTTTTTTTAAAGCAGGGGTTCCACAAAAATGCACGGAATTGCGTCAAAGCACTATGAAGTCATCGCATTCACAGGCAAACGCTCTTAATTCCAAAAATGTGATTTTTTTTTTGGATTCGGAGAGGACTGAAATGTGGAGATTCATCAAATCCTCAAGAACAAATTTTTTGACGGTAATAATAATTATTTCTTATATAATTTGTGAGAAAGAAAAAGAAAATATAAAGGCAGATAGACAGAGAAAGAGAGAGTTTCAAGTTTATTTTACAATAATTGCCTTGCATATTTTGCATGTATGAAGTTAGTTTTACATAGTGGACGCCATTTAATGCGATAGCGGTTAATATTGACATTCACTTTATAATATCAAAATCCTCTAGTCTCAAACCAATGCATTTGAATTAACACAAATTTATTTATTTTCGCTTAATGTGATCATAACATCGCTTATTGTTTCATCAAATTAGAAATTGACCAATATTATATTTTCAACTAGCAATGATAATTGATGTTCATTGAATTTCCAGCTTCAATTGCCCCAAAAAAAAAATCTTAATCATTTGCGTCATAAGATGGAATTCACATTTTTTTTTTGTCTGAAATAAAGTGGTTTGGATTAACATAAATGAACAGCTACGCTATAAGATCTGGCTTGAAATCTGTATAATAGTCATAAACCAGTTTGATGCATTGGTTGAAGTGTTAAAAACAAAATTGAAACTCCTAACAAGCATAAAGGTTTACTTATAATGAATTAACGCAATGCTGCAGCACGTTTAAAAATTTCACATCCTCGTCTTTGCATAACATAAAAAAAATCAAGTAAAAAATGATGCATGTTTTTTTTCATTGTCAGCAAGATCAAACAATAAACTTGATGATTCAGATGGGGAGGAATGTGTTGAAAATTCATCAACGAACGTCGAAATGAATTTTAAAACTAGACAAACAGCATTATTCAACTTTTTAATATCAGTGTGGTCTCCCCGAAATTTTCTCGCACTCACCAATAAAGATCTTATCTCCCATCCACTTCATAAAATTGTGGATAATCGGCAAGGCCGCGAATTCCTCGCATAACATTTAGGAACGATAGTTACGAAATAAACATCTTTGGCTAAAATCCAGCATTTTTACAGAATTTATAGCACAAATAAGTATTTTCGAAGCCTTTTTTACTTTCTATTATACGTAGTATAGAAGAAGTATAGTAATTGTAAAAAAATTCGAACGCAATATTTTGTCGAATCTCCATTTTTTTTAAACTCCCCGAGTTTGAAAAGCATTTTTTTTGCCTTATTGCTGTTGGTCCGTCTGTCAGACTAAGATAAAGCTTTGAACTAGATGGATAAAATTTGGTATATCTTTATGCAAAATTTGTAGATAACAATGAAAGTTTGAGCAAAATCCCTTCAGAGGAAGCCTGTCTATCCGGCTGTTCGAATATAAATTAACATAATAATTACAAAACAAAGAAAGCTAGACAGATAAGATTCAGCACACATATTTAACATCTCTAGAGTAGATACCCGTCAAATTTTAAGCCAAATTCAACCAAGATTTGATTGTATAACGGTCTGTATTTTCAGAAACATGTAACAGCAATCATTCAAAAACACAATTACTTAACTACATCAAATCTGACATATGATTTTACGATTGCGGATTTAATTCTGTGTCCAATTTTTGTTTCAATCGGTTTGGAAAAACACATTTAAAACACAAATTCGATTTTCGGATACTATTAATCACTGCCAGGGATTAATCGCCGAATAACTCGTCATGGATCTCACGACAGATTCAGTAGAAAGGCTAAATTCACACCAAAAAATATTTCGTAATTATTGTATGTCAATGCCATACAAGGCTTCTTTGGGATAACACCTTAGTATGCGAGAAAATTTTAGGGAACTACTCCCTTCAGTTAAGATTGAAGTTATTACTTTAAGCGGGAGCTATTCTGTCTTATTTTTTCATCGTATGTCGAAAAATAGTAGACAGCGTGTATACGTCCACGTGTCATGGTCTTCTCCCTCAACCACTTGAACGTGTTGTTTCTTTTCAATTGATTTACATTCAGCCAAAAATAACTCACTGGCACGATTTTTTTCTCTAATAATATGAAAACGTGCCAAATATTGAAGGTCACGGAAGTTTATATACATTACACTGAGGTTTATATTTTCACTGAGTGATGTATCCATAAACCACAGGCATGATCTGACCAACATTTTCACCCAAACTGTTTTTGAGTTATCGTATTGACAGAGAGACGGACAAACTGCGTACTTCAACTTGGGGAGGTTTGGAACGTGGTCGCTTTTCAATGTTGCATTATTATTTTAAAGATTACAATACTTTTTTACGCATTTCGTATAAGAACCAATATAAGTGGTCTTCACAAAACCCTCTCGCATGCTCTCCAATAAAAGCGTTTTCTAGAGAACGCCTTGCATAGCATTGATGCATAATATTTAAGAAATATTAACTTTTGGCATGAATTTTAGTCAGCATTTTTTTACTAAATCTATCGTATGATATTTGCTGATTAATCCCTGGCATGCGTTAATAATATCCAAAAATGGAATTTGTGTTTCAGACACATTTTTCTCAATCGATTGAAGCAAATTTGACACCAAAGTGCACTTGCAGTCACAAATTCACATATCAAATTTGATATATTGAAATCATCGCGTTTACATGTTTTTGAAAGAACAGACCGATACAGTCATCCCCCTTCTTGGATTTGGCTCAACATTTTATTGCACTATAGATATTAAATCTGTGTACCGAATCTTATTTATCTCTCTTTGTTTTATCGTTAACTTTTATTTGAACAGTCGGGCTTCCTCTGTACAGATTTTACTCAAACTGTAATACAAATTTGGTGTAAGGACCGTACACTGAACTTATACCGTATACCAACTGACGAATGATCAAGCTCAAAGCATTTTTGGGCTATTTTTTTCACAGACAGACGGACATTTTCCAAAAATGTATTTTTCGCACTCAGGGAGGTCTAGAATGTAGAAATTCGTCAAAATCTCTAGTTCGAATTTTTTTATGGTTACTATACCTTCTCTATACTGCATATACTAGAAAGTAAAAATGTTTCAAAAGTTAGTCAAACGTTAGAGTTTCAAAATTAGGGAATGCGATGCATAAAAAATTTAAATGTATGCATTTTTAAAATGGGAAGAAGATTTTCACTCAAACTATATATAACAGATTTTATTGAAATTCAATTCAATCTATATCACTAGCGCACTAGTTATTGCGCTCAGAGTGCTTTTTCCCTATTGCATCGAAGAAGCTCTGCACTTTTGTAATAGACCTTTTCCCCTTGTCTTTTATCATTTTCGAGGTAAAAATGTTAACTCCGTTGTTTGCTGCCAGATGGCGCCGAGATCGATTTCACGACCTAGTAGTACATGTTCACTTTACTATACCTAGACACGACTTTTGTGGCAGTATTGTTACCATTTTTAAGTTAATGTAGGGAGAAAGGCTTTAGAGTACACTCTGTTATATAAATAATACAGGAAAGCCTATTTTTTTGTACCTTATATATAGAGAAATGTAAACTACTGAATAGATTTTTTCAAGCTTTTTTCCTCATATAATATGAAACAAGAAAAGCTGCAAATGATTAGTAACAGTTAATTAAATTGTAAATTTCTTTTTATTTATTGAAAAATATTTCTTTTGCGCATGTGCAGTATCGTAAGCAACATTTGGATGGGAAATTGTAAAAACATAGGAAACAGAAGTAAGGTAAAATAATATTTATTTTACCTTATCGATACTATTAATGCTTATTTTAACTTGAATTATTTTTTAGATTTAGATTTAGAGCAACTTGAAAATAGATTCGAATCTTGATTTCACATTCCAAGTTGTATGCATTTATGTTGATATTCAATAACGATTAACTGAATATTCCATCGCTCTTTGATTGTTATTAGTAACTTAAGGAGGAAATATTAGCTCTTTAAGATTTTAGAAAATTGTTTCAGAAAGCGCAATTTTTCAAATAACTACTAGATGTTAAAAATTCATTGTGCAACACATTTTTTTTTATTTTACTTAAAATAAAGTCGGAAGATACAAAAATTTTGCAAATTGTAACATTTATATATATAAAATATTCTACATTAAAAATATTACATACATAAGAAAGGTATTCGCTGTCATTTTGCCTCGTGTTAATTTTCTAAATTGTTACAGTCAGGCATATACTTCCAAAAGGTCAAATACTTTAAATAATATACTTAATACTAAGGTTAATACTAAATATAAAATACTTCAAGTCATTCAGTGAGAGATTTAACTACTTTACGGCATAAGATGGTGTACATTATGAGGTTTCTTTTTTAAAAAGCTGGTCAATTTAGTTTCAGACTTAAACACACTTCAATGTTTTATTTTTTTGTTATTATTTTATCTTAATACTCATGTGCAACTGTCTATTTCTCTTATGCTTCCCAACTTAACTGCACCCATGCCTGTTTCTATTTTATAAAATATTAAAGTTATCCTAATATTTCATAATTCATAGGATTAATTGTTATGCCAACCAACTCGGATGAAATACATCTTATCACAACAAATGAAAATACTATTTTAACTTTTTCTTACACAGTAAAGATTGATAAATCTGAACACTTGAAATACACTTGAAAAGTGGCGAAACTGAATGACGAACAAAACTGGCGAAATCAGTCCAGTTATTAAGGATGGCAGCTCTGCCAAAATATTATTTTGTGGTACCTTTTCAAACCTTAGGATGGCAGAAAGCAGACGAGCACTACTAGCATATCTAGAGATCATCAGCTTTCAAATTAAGTGACCACGGGTACAGTGATTGAGATTGCTTCTTTGATTTTCCTAATCATTTCAAAGTAATAGATTGGCGAAATCGGTTCATTTGTTAAGATTGGTCGATCTATCGAATTTATATTTTGCGATATCTCTCAAAACTTTAGAGCAGAAGCAGGGAAGCGGCAGTTAATAATATATCCAAGGGCCAAAAAAAGGAAAAAAAGAAAATTTTCAAAATTGAGAATAGTTGCAACTAAGGAATTTTTATCCTGGTTTTTCTCTAAAGAAGACATACATCAGTTTTTAAGATTTATTTCGAAAATAAAAGGTGGTGAGACGCAGACGATCACTGATGACGAATCCAGATGCCTTAAGCTTTCATGTGAAAGAAAAATTGGCGAAATCGGACAAATGTTTCAAGCTGGATGACTGGTTCTCTAGTTTTTTTTTTCGTATTCTTTCAAATAGATAGTTAAACCACATTAGTAAAAATAGAATGTTTCTTTCTGAATAACGCTAAGCATATGAACTAGTTATTAAACAATTGTGAACCTACTTGGTTTCCGAAGACTCCTACTGCGCATGCTCGCGATACCTCTGTCGCACTGAACCATACTCCAGCTAGTTGAGATGGAATGCCTAATATGAAGACTTGAGAAGCTGCGACTATGCTCTGACCAACCATCACGACAGCAAAACTGTTTGAAAACAAACTGCAGCATTTTACCCAAGATCCTAGAAAAAGAAGAGAGATCATTAAAAAGTTCGGAAATCAAACGTGTTATTTTAAAACAAATCAACAGATTTCAAAACTCTATTAATGACAAGGAAACGTAGAGATCTCTCTTAACAAATGAGGTACAAGGAATAATAATGGCAAAGTTTTAGTGGTACAGAATGAGTATGGGTTATCCAGATCAAAATATTGTGTGTGTGTGTTTCGTTCTCAATCGTCATCAATGGCTTAGCATTCAAAAGTTCAAAGTCAGTCAAAAGTTTCGACTCGGAACTGTTATTTTTATACAAATCAACGAGTATTAGAATTATATTAATGAACGCTTTGGTAACAAATGAGTCACTTAGAATACTAAAAGCAAAGTTCCAGAGGTGTAGAAAGGGAAATGATGCCGCAGAGGAAAAATATTTTTTCTCATCCTAAATCGTCATTAGTGGCTTAGTATGCAAATTTTCAACTCAGAACTATTATTTTATTGTAAATAGATTTCTAAACTAGACTAATGACAAAATATTGCAAACTCTTTTTTAACAATTGAAGTAAGTGCTTGAAATAATAATGAAAATTTCCAGAAGCGAAACAAATATAAATGGCTTTCAGAACAAAACAGCTTCTTTCTCTCAGTCGTGATTAACGGCTCAGGATTAAAAAGTTCAAAATCTTTCAAAAGTTTTCAAATCAAAACTATATTTAATGCTAATTAGCGGATTACAAAACTTTACTAATAGCAGGATATTAAAGAGATCTCTTACCAGCTGTGATGCTTGGGATAAAAACAGCAAAGTTCTACTGACGTAGAAAGGGTAAATGTTGCCGAGAGCAAAATATAGTGCTATTACATTCAATCCTTATCAAAGGCTAAGGACAGAAAAGTTAAAAATAATACAAGAGTTTTCAAAGCTAATCTTTTTAATACTAATCAACGGGTTTTGAAACTATATTAATGCCAAGCCATTGTAGAAATCTTTTTAAAAAACTGATACAGAGGCTTAGCAAGTATAAACATAAATGTTTTCCTACAATCGGTCATCATTAGCGACTTAAAAAGGTTAATGCCCAAAAGCATTTAATTTTTTTTGTCGCCATTTTTGACTAAAAAAACTTGGCATAAACGCACTAAAGTTTTGCGTTCACTGATGCCTGTAAGAGAATCAATAGAGGCCAGTTGCATATTTCTGACTAGGCAGTTCCAGGTAACTGCCAAGGATTGCTAGGCTAAAGGAGGCCACGGGCAGACTTAAAGAAACGCTATTAATGCAGTTCTCAAATTAATTAATTTGTAAAAAGATGAAATCCTTTAATTATAAATATTAATAGAATATCAACAATTTCTCAAATGTAGTTAAGTTTTACATGCTTCAATTCGTGCATTTTTATTAACACAGTATTTTTCAAATACCGAGCATTAATTTAGATAATACTGTAATTAAGGCTTATGCCGCACAATTATGTTTTATAACAATTAAATTTATAAAATAAATTTACACTTT
The DNA here is from genome assembly GCA_026543865.1 of Argiope aurantia. Taxonomy (NCBI): domain Eukaryota; kingdom Metazoa; phylum Arthropoda; class Arachnida; order Araneae; family Araneidae; genus Argiope; species Argiope aurantia. The sequence continues at coordinate 48,179 of JAPMOR010007486.1, forward strand.
CAAAAAGTTACGGAAATAAAATTCAAGTAAATATAAATTATTGTTTGATTAAATTAAAAACATGCTAAAATGTGCAACTAAAGTGAGTTTATTAAAAGAAGGGCCTCATAATGCACCTTCACCTAAGCCAGCAAAATGCCTAAATTTGCCACTGCCAGCGCCATTTGTTACCTTACTAACCCCTGATCGTTACGCCTCTGCAGAGTTCATTTTGAGAAAATTAAGAACAAGCCCACTTAGAAAACGTGTATACACACTATGGTCGAATTTAAAAATTATGGTCGAAAATCAAAGTGTTAGTCTATTCTAATTATTTTGATCTTTCAGTATGTAAAATTAGTTAAAAATCTAAATGAGTAGACTTCTTTATATCGCCAAAAAATGCATTGTTTCTTATGGCATTGGTGACGTAGCATCTACGGAAGCAAGTCACAAAATGATTACTAGCAACATTATTTCGATTATTTGGGTACGTATAGAGGAGAAGAAAATTTCAGGGGTGCATTAAAATAGATTACAATAGAACGATTGCACAAGGTATGTAAAAGCTCATATTTCGAAATTTGTAGTCGGCTAGAACCCGCCGTTATTGTTCTAAGTGATGAAACTATTTGTTTAACTTTACCAGTTTCATATTCGCAGAGATGGAATTTGGGAGGAGATTTTTTATTTTTGGGAATTTTCAGATTTTATACACTTGCGAAAATTCACGACGTCAAAACCGTTGTTATTAATTTTGTTTCCCATCACGAATAATGTCATCGTAAGAAAGACGGTTTTACAATCAGTCCTGTGGATGCTGATCGGATGCCGAGTCAGTGATCTTAGAGCTTGGCGAAAAATCTGGCGATTTGGCGACTAAATGGATAATGCTGGAAACTTCGAGAATTTTCACAATCCATCCAATAGGAACTGAAATAATTCCAGACACTCCTGATTGGCCCAGAAGGTTCTCGGCCCGCCTCCCGGGAACTATAAAAAGACGGAAGTCTCAAGCTGCAAGGTATGGTTAATTGAAGCGTAGTCGGAATCGAAGACAAGTAATGAGTCTTCGAGAGGATAGCCAGGAGTGTGGAGCGAGTGCTGAATTGCTGTGTGCCGAGTCCTTTTGTCTACTGTGGAAGCAGTGTCGTGTCGTGTGTAGTAGCCAATTGTGAGAAGTAGTGAGTCGGCAGCTAAGACGAGGTGACATTGAGAAGTTCAGCCGTTGGAGAGACCGGAGAGCGAAGCTCCGAGGATCACCTCTTCTGCGGTGGATTCTGTCTGGCAGCTTTATGTGCTGTGGTCGATTATTACTTGTCTGCTGTAGAGTGCTGTCCTGTGTTCGTCTCGACTGCAAATATTTGTCGTCTGTTTGCTCGTGTTGTTTGTGTAAATAAACGTCGTCGTTGTTTTCTACAGTAGCCAGCTGATTGTATTTTCACACCATACACCCACTACAAGGCGAACCTAGTGAAATCTGTAGCAATATATTTCTTTCATACTTTCGGAATTGCATTATAAGTAAAGCAAATCATGTAATTTCGATTAATTCTTTGTGAGTGGAATTATTTGGTAGTGAATTTGAAAAAGATTTAAATTTAAGATTTCATTAAGTATATGCAATTATATTTTTTAATATAACTTAAAACTGAATTTTCTAATTTTTTTTTATCTTAACCCATATTAACTTCATTCTAAAATGTTCCCTTATTTCCTGATCCAATTCACACTTCTTTAATTTAATCGGCATTTAATAAAAGTTCCACATCTAGAACGAGATAAAAATCCCTAACACTCATACGCAGTCCACACGTGTAAAAAAATCCCTATTGAGTTCTCTTAATAAAATCACTGAAGGAAAACATTTCTGTCACTTTGCTCTTGTATTGCGATGTGAAGAGACGTTAATTTTACCATCGCTTCGCTTCTTCTTTCCACAAATAATGGCTCCCGTGCGAAATAAATTGAAGTTAAAATTTCAAAACTTTTTTCTTTTCGGCTATGTATCTGCAAAATTTTGTTACATATATAATATAATGAATCATAAAGTAAATACTATGAAGTAGAACGTATTTAAAGGTTTTATTATATTTTCATAAAAATATATTTTTGAAAACTACTAATTAAATTTATTTAACATCTTATTAAAATTGTAAACCTGTTTTCACTAATCTTATTCTAAGTGATTTACCATTTCAGTTTTCGATAAAAGGATGTGAAAGTTATTAAAGATTTCCCAAGACTGATTTAGTTTTATAAGCCTTAAGTGATATGAGGACTATTTTGGGGCAGGTAAGAAAAGAGGTAAAGTTTTTATTCTATAATTCAATCCTTATAAAAATCCAGCAACTTTAAAATAATTGTTTTCTCATATTTATCTCCATAGCCTGCAAGCTGAATTATAATTTAATCAAGACAATGGATTATTTTAGTATTTTAAGACATAATCGGTTATATTTCACATATGCGTACAAAATTTAGGACATGCCAGTACAAAATTTCCAAAGTAGTGCAAGGAAGTTAGAGCTAAATTGAAAAAAAAAAAATCTAGTATCATAAGAACAAAATGCATTTCTTAGGAGAAGCATATGAGAATAAAAATAGAATTTAAAGTAGATCCATTCCATTTTTAGGGTGCTACTTAAAACATTTCATCAATTCAAGTAGCGAGGAATGTTACTTCGCTCATGTGTTACCAGAATCAGCATTTCTTTAAAACTATCTTTCAACGCACACTAGCTTAGATTCTACGATTTAGAATAACATCTTTTCATTTTAATGTTGAACAATCTGAACTTCACAAATTTTTATTATTGTGTGACCGAAATATACCTACACAATCAATAAAAGATGACGACAAATTGATTATTGTAGTTACAGAACCCGCAAATGTTAAATATAAACCTGAAATTGATATTGTGTACATGGTTAATGGCCTAAGAAAGCTGTTAACATGTAGATACTTTACTACGTTACATGCCACTTACAGCAGTACAAAAGCAACTTTTCGCTTGTGCTGCCATCTTTTGATCGATTAGAATAACATTAATTAAGGGATTAAGTAATTTCACTTTATAAGCTTTAATATCATTTTCATGTATTCTAAGAGTTTATTTAGCCTTTGTTTCAAATACTTGTTATTGGACCATAATGTAAAAGTTTTCACCTTGCAATCTCTAAATTACTTTTTAACGCTTTTTTTTTTCTTCTAAATATTTTTGGCATGTTCATATACCATATAAAAACAGAAATGAAGAAAGCCAAATAAAATACAAAAGATGAAAAATTTGAATAGGAAAATAACATTTATTTTTTTTAAAAAGCATTTCTGTGATTAAATTACAGAATAATTGGCAGGTTTTACTTTTTCTAATATAGACTATACACAGAGAAAGTTCTGGAACCATCAAAAATTTCCACTTCAGTATTATGATGAATCGCCATTTTTATTAGACATCATGCGTAAAAAAACTTTATCTACCTGTCTCTGACCAATCATTGATTGGATAATTCAAAAACCTAACAAGTTGGGTCGATAAAATTTGAAACGGGGTTTTATACAAAGACAGTAAATCTTAGCCAAATTTTTGAAGATATCCGTCAACAAGTTAATCATCAGACGGCTTGGAAATATGTGTATATGAACATGAGAATAAAAAAGAGAAAAATGAATAACTATATATTCGAGATTTGTGTAAAAATTATGATATCATGAATCCAAAATGTTTTTCAGTTTTATTCTTTGTAAAACAAATCAGAAGCCACATCCAGTATTGTCTTAATGCGGGGAAACAATCGCACTAGATTATAATGAAACTGCTTTCATGTAATAATATCTTGTCCCTTATGATGTCCTTTGATGGATTTTATTAGGTTTATCCTTTCTGCATTATGGAAACTTCGCTCCTGCTGTCCTATCTTAGACTTTCTTAGATAGGTTACTTCACATTTTGTTGATGCACTAAAAGAAAATACGCTTATGCTGCCCTCTAGTGGACTTTATCAAACCTGAAAATCGGCATTACGTTGATGAATTAATTATTCGGAAAATAATTTCAGCACTCTTTTTGCGATTTGTAGTTCAATCACCACTTTCTACTAATATAATTAGTATTTTTTTTTAAGTATGAATACTTTATTAAAAATCTACAATATAAAAAATATTTTAATTTTGAAGTTTCAGTGCGAGGATTTTTTTAATTGATGTTTATATTTCTGAAATTTAATTATTTCTCCTTTGTTTTAAAAATATACAAAAAAATTAAATATGGCCAAAATATTTCAAGAGACTGATAATCGCATTATTAATAGTTATACAAGAGGAAAAAACAAGAAACAACAACAACAAAAAACAGAATTATTGAATAATTGATTTGTTACATTATCGAACTAGTAAAGCTAACGTCACATCATTAACTCAAATTTGAAATGATTCATAATAATTAATTTGCTACATTATCGATATTGTAAAGTTGCCCTCATATTGTTAATAGAATCAATGATATTAAAATTGCATATTTTAAATTGCGTGTTAAAAGTATAGAATATCTTCAACTCTTTTACTCTGTCACCTCAAATGTGACTTATGCCAAAATAAATCGCATTTAAGCGATAAAATGTACAATTTTATTTATAGCTTCTCAAAAATTATGACTCATTTAACATAAAGAATCAAAATTCATTATGTTTAGATATCTCAATTTAAAATGATGTCGTCAGATAGCTTTAATTTTTAATTATTAGTATGAAGTACAAAAATAATGGCTACAGTAAACAATATTTAAATTATATAACTAATAAGATGGGAGAATTAAGGGATTGCTACAGACGGGCGGCCACAATCAAGGAAAGCGCAGAAATTGCTTCGGCCAATACATTTAATCTATATCTATACTTATAATAAAGCTCAATGTGTGTGTGTGTGTGTTGGCGCTCTACAGGCCAGACCGTTCGACTTGCAGCTCCCAAATTTGGCATGTGTGTACTTTGGAGGCCGAGGATGCGCATCTTGGAGCGATTTTTTTAATTTTTAATTAGAATTTTAATTAATTAAATTTAATTAAAATTTCGCTAATTAAAATTAGCGAAATTTTGACGTTTTTCCACTATAACTTTCGAAAATATCGCAAAAAAAATCATTTTTTACATCCATTTAAAGTTCAAGAAATTATCTTTTCAATGATACCGATGTTTTAACCTGCAAATTAGAATTCTACTTTTAATAAATTTTTTTAAAAAATAATTTAATTATATTTTTCAACAATTTATATCGAACAAAATAAAAAAAACAAAATTTAAGCTGCACGTGCACGTTTCGTGTAATAGAGGAAAAATTAACTTTTATCAAAGTGTTGCCATCCATTGATAAAAGCTTAAATTAAAAAAAATACGTTAACTAATACTGGAAATTAAATCTAGAAAATTGTAATTTTCAGCTTTGTGTCTGTTGGAAATGAAATGAGTGTGAAATATGGTATTTTCTAAAAAAAAAAAAAAGTAATATATTTTTCTATTATTTTTACAATATCTATATGATTAAATGAATAAAGCAATTGTAAATAAGACAAATATCCTTTAGTATATATAGAATATCCACTCAAATTAGGACCCGACAGCAGTTTTATAAGCCTTTAATAATAGGCATACATCTGATAACAAACTGCTTTAAATGAAGTAAATAATAACATTTTCTGTAATTTTAGTTATGTTCTGATGAATTATGATTTTTAAATTTTTACAAAGATCCTCTGCCCTGCGAGTCATCTTTAACAAAATATTCTTAAAACGTTGATATTTTAAATTAAAAGGCTTCCACTACAACTAAATCAATCACTAAAGCTGATCGATTTATGAAAATTTCAATATTACTATTTTATAAAAAAAGGTTGATTTTAGATCACATCATCGATTGTCTCAAGAAGCCAATCCTCTTCCAGAGTTTCTCAGGAGTGATTGGCCTAGATTATGAAAATGTTAATTGTTCTAATCTTGTAATATTCAAAACTTAATAAATCATTTCGATTTGAACGCAGAAAACAGAAACGTTTATTTATTTATTTTAAAGTTGAAGTGTTAAGAATATTTTGCAGAATATGATTCCTTAGGACCAAAGGGCTGTCTAAAATTTAAACTTGATAATTTTTTAAAATATATTTATAAACCGAAAAAAATAAACTATTATTATTGACATCGTTTATATCCTTTAAAAAATAAAACTAAAAACAAATTTTTCATCAAATCCGTGAAATTTTGTTGAATAATTCTGTGAGATATTATACATTATGAAAATAATTCTTTAGTGTGCATAAGACTTCCGAACGACTTTACTTTCAGTTTTCATGTTTTCTTTCTTCGATTTCGCAGTTTCATATTTTCTACTTTAATATAAATTATTTACAGACTCTAATAGAAAACACGAGAGAGATAGAGATAGAGATAGAGATAGAGAGAGAGAATTATTAAAGCTTGCACTTTGTGACTGTGTTCTCGTTCTTAATCGTAGAGTGAAAGCAAAAGCGAAGACTTCCTTTTGTTTTTAGCGAATCTAAGACTTTTTTCCCCTTCTCCTTTCGAGCACTTCAAGTTGTTTTTATATTCTTACCGAAATCTATAATTCAATAAGAATTATAGATTATAGAATCTTAGAATAGAATAGAATCTTACCGGCTCTACTGATGTTTTCATTTTTAGGGGAACCTATACACGTTACAGGCATCTAAGTTAATCCAAAAACGTTTTCATGCTTCTATATAGTTAAACTAAAACTTTACACATGGAAAGAAAAAAAAAGAGGTTTAAAAAATTTAACATGGCTTTAAATAAACCATCGAAAGATTAAAAAAGGTATAATTGTGTCTAAAACCAAGCAGCAAATTCCGCTACATAAGTTCTTGTTATATTTACACATAAATGCGTAGCTTTTATTTTGTAGAATGTAGAAAACCAAGAATGACTTTTGGATTTTTTTTCTTGCAGTTAATTTAGAAGAAATGTAGAAACATCTACAATTTTAGGAATAAGACTTTATGCAAAATCTTATTTATCAAAGTATATTTGCATTTTGAATTAAGTGTTCACTTGTACAAAAATTAGATCAACACTCAACCCCATCGATGGATTTTAAAGTCTATGATTCTGGTGTTCAAGTCGCAAGGCAAATTTCGTCGGTTTTGAGTTACAGTATTGTTCAATTTTATCGTATCCCAATGAGAAGGAACGGACAGACGGACTTTCAATAGATTAAAATTTTAGTGCAAATACCTCATACCGAATTTTAGTAGTCTGGCGTGTTGTTTTTTTATCTAAACAACTATATTCAGTAAGTCCGAGAACCACTGAAATCTCAAAATATACTTTTTCCAAGTCTCAATGAAATGTAAAATATGGAGATTCATCAAAAAAGGCATTGATGAATTTCTATCTTAATTACAGTTCAGAGTTATTGTATTTAAAAATGAGAAAGGATGACAGATGGTCTTCCCATAGATATAAATATCTCGTATCGAATTTCAACTATCTGACTAATAGTGTTTATCTTGTTCACACAAAAACTGGATACCAACAGTCCGAAAGACAGTTCAAATCTCAAGAAACGTTTTTGGAAGTCTCAATGAAATTCAAAACATGGATATTCATCAAATTGTTTGATAATTCCCTTTAACAAAAAAATTTGTAACTTTTAAATAAAATTTTAAAAAATCAAATTCTACCGAAATATAGCAATTATTCTTTAAATCGGCTGTTGACAGAAGCTTAATTTATACTTCTTCTTTCACACTGTTCTTTCAATAAAGAACATGAAACAATAACCAAAAGTGGATACTCTGATCCCAACCGAAATCACATGAAAAAATTTCAACTTTGGAGAACTATAATTGAATTTTGAGGTCAATTACCGGCGACGGTATAACCATCACAATAGGAGGCCTGTCGTCATCGACAGGGGGAAAAACGACCCTACATTATTTATATTGACGAGTATCAACCACCATATCTGAAGTGTAACAGTAGAGTGACATCATTATTTGTATATATATCAGTATAATAAAGTCTAAAAAGGCTTACATTCTGCCACATAGAAGAAATATTGCGCACATTAAAGGATTCGCTGCTTCCAATTTAGATCTTTCAGTCCAACTGTTCCGATCTACACTGGTGTGCAAAACTTAAGCAACAATGCAAATTTAAGCAGATAGCCATGAAATTGCTGAAAAGGAGTTCTTGCGATCAGTACAATGAACACGTAATTCAAGAGAAAGGTCATGCGTATGCAAATATCAGGAACAAAACGTCACAGGCGACGTGAGCGTACGCAAAACACGTGCGGAAGGCGCGCGCA